>PVJH01015412.1:0-54422 GCA_004026705.1 Nesogale talazaci
GTGGATTTGGGGAAGAAACATAGCCTGGTTAATTGGGAAATTGTGCACTTGGCTTCTGGAAGACCTTCCTTCCAGGCAGCCACAGAGGAAAACATTTCCTTTTGAGCCGTGCTCACCGAGAATGACCTGTATTGATCATTAGACCTTCATTTGTGCCATGGCCTCGGGCTAGTCTTTCTGTCCCCGCTGATGTCTGGAAGACACCGTGTCAGAAGCCAGCCAGGCAGAGGTGCTCCTGGACCTCCCTGGCCTTGTGGAGAGGTACTGAAGATGGGTACTTCTGGGCCTGATTAAGAAGCGGAGGGAACATGCTGGAGGCAGAGGCCTCCGATCTGGGAGAACACAAAGTTGGTAGGCTGGGGACCTGAGCCTCTCTGCGCCGTGTATCTCTTTTCTGTTTTTGATACTATAAAACAGATACATGAACAAAGGAACATTTGAGTGAACTGGGGCATCTTCTCCAGAAGTTCAGCATATTCAGGAGACAGTATCTCCTTAATTCTCAGGACCCTGGGAAGATAACTACATCATTGTTTAACGACAGAGACATTTGAAGGCAACTGACTTTTACTGGCACCAGAGCTAGCCATTGAAGTACTTTCAGGTTCTAGAAAACAGGAACTCTGGGACTAGCCATCTTGATGCCCCCAAACCTTGGCTGATCCATGTGGCTGCTGGGCAGGAAGTAAGTGGGGTAGTAGCAGGGATTGGTTCTCATGGAGATGTATTCAACAAATGGAATTGGTTGGGGTAGGTGGGTGTTGGTGGGGAGTGCTAACACCAAAATAGGTCAACCTAATTTCTTCATACAGTTTAAGACACTGGGGGGAGAAGATAGCTCATTAAGGGAGCAAAAACCTCAGTTGCCAAACCTCTTCCTGCAACCTTAGATTACTACAAGGCTTCCTCCCTCCCATACTTTGTTCCAGCCTTTTCTCAAATGTTACCTTAGGACATCCTGAAGAACCGGCACAGAGAGGATTCTACCCTGAGCTCTGAGTTCCCTAGCCCTTTTCTGGCCACCCCTTTTGCTATGGAGCAAGGATTCTATGGCCCAGGAGGACACGGCCACCTCAAATACCTGCCCTTCCCTATTTTTATACTAAACTGTGAGTTCCCAGAACCCAAGAACTCAGTGCCCCAATGGCATCAAGACACCATTCAGAGACCATACGGACCTCTTCTTGGCATCTGCCCTCTTGAGGGGGCAAGGAGAGGCTAAAGGGAGGCTATTTGCAAGAAGCGTGGACAGAGCTTGAACATGCAAACAGGGACGTTACAGGTGTGGGTCCAAGGTCCCTTGACAAGTGAGGCAGAAGTGGAGCAGAAAGGAGGAAGGTTGAGGCCTTGGGCCAACTTTCTGGAACCAAAGCCACAGGCATCCTGTACTCACCTTGGATGACTTCAAAAATCTACATTTGACCTTCCAGATTATTGTGGGGTTGCCATGAATCAGACTCACCCTGACAGCAAAGGGTCAGGTCTTTGGGTTTTTACCTAAGACAGAGTAGACCTGCTCCCTGTAGTTTCCACGGCTGTAACTCGGTACTGAGGAAGAATATCCCATCTTCCCTCTGTGGCGAAGCTGATGGGTTCCAGCCACTAAACATTCAGTTAGCAGCCAGGGCTCTGAGTTAAAGGGAAAAGATCGGAATTTTACATAACAGCTTATTAACTGGATTTACAGTTTTGCAATCTGTGAGCCTCTGGCATGTGGCCCTCCATCTGGACTGCTACGCCGGGCCCTGCAAATCTTAGGTGTGAGTCGAGGAGCACCTTTTGTCACTTTGTTTTTTCCTAACATTTGTCACCACCTGTTTACCACTTGCTTACCATCTCTCTAGCTCCGCTAGAACATACAAGGCATGACTATGGATAGTTTGTTTAGATTGTTGCCTATTCTTTGTACCTAGAATACTTCCTGGCACAAAGAAGATAGTGTTTTTGGGTGAAAATAAATGAAAATGAATCGGTAACAAATCTGGCCCCAGAGTGCTCACAGATGAGGTAGGTGAGCCCAACAGACAGAAAGGAAAAAAAGAAAAAGATCACCCATGGAGAACACACAGCATGGGGGAATCCATGAACAGCTTCGTCCACATGAACACAAGATCCGTTCATCAGGTTAGCTGTGACCGACACATTGGAGTGTACTCATAGAGCAGTGGGTAGGATGGAGGGCTAGATCTGGAAGATGGTGGGAGAGAGAAGTGGGGTGGAAGGAGGCTACTGAGAACCCCGATTGAAGAAAGAGGGCATGCCAGAGGAGGTCTGGAGATGAAGACCTAATTTCTCGGCGGGCAGGGCCAGGGATAGAACATCTGCCACACTCGCCGGTTTATTAGGATGGCCAGACTTGGGTGGGGAAGGAGACTGGCTGCACGACAGAGCCTCTGGGAGTCGGCCCAGGTTAAAGTGGGTAGGGACTTGCTTCCTGGGCTCTGGAAACCTCTGGGGGATGTACATTCCCCAGGAGGTGATGGCGCATCGGATCCCTGAGAGGTCGCAGTGTTCAGGTGGTGGGACTGGGGAGTCGTATCCTTCCCACTAGTCCCTTTTCTCTGCTTTTAATTCACAAAGCCTTGCTGATTGGTAGGATCCCTAGAACTTGCCGGGAACAGCATAAATCGGTATGATTTTATGCCTGCCCGGCTAGATACGGGGGCTGCGAGAGGACAAATAACCTCCTAGGGCCGGAGCAACGATGGGACCAGGGTGCAGGCCTCTGGTCTGCGGACGCCCAGGGTTTCTCGAGGCTGGGGGGCGCGGGGGCGGGGGAGGCTCCCAGCCTTGGGCGGAGCGCTCAGCCTCCTGAGGCTTCGGGCGGGGGGGCGGGGAGCGGGGACCGGGCCGCGCGGTCCTAAGGCCTGCACGGATGGGAAGGGCGGATCGCCACGCGGGCCCAGACTTCGACGCTCCGCTCCAGCTCCAGGCCCCGCCCGCCCGCGGGCACGGCGCCGACCTGCGGAGGCGGGAAGGGGCGGGGCCCGCGGGGGGCGTGTCCGGGGCGGGACCACGCCGCTCCTCCTCGCGGGCGGAGGCTGAGGCGCCGGCGGAGCCGCGGAGCCTCCAACTCGTCGGAAACTTGTGTGCGGTCGGTCGTTGGCCTAGGGCGCAGCCGCCGAGGATGGGGAGGCGCGGCCGCTGCTTAGCAGCCGCGGGCCCGGGCTCGGGACCACCGCGGCCACTACTGCTCCTGCTGCTGATGGCGGTGTCGGGCGCGGGCGCGGCCAAGCGTTCGGCGCTGTACTCGCCCTCCGACCCGCTGACGCTGCTGCAGGGGGACACGCTGCGCGGCGCCGTGCTCGGCTCCCGCAGCGCCTGGGCGGTGGAATTCTTCGCCTCCTGGTGCGGCCACTGCATCGCCTTCGCCCCGACGTGGAAAGCGCTGGCCAACGACGTCAAAGGTGAGAAGCCGGGCGGCTCCTCGCTCCCCGACTCGGTCCACCTGCCCGGGGAGCGGGCCCTTTACCCGGGGCGGTGGGGAGGTGGGGGCGCCGCCTCCTTCCCATCGATTCACCCCCGCCTCCTCTCTGCGCTCTCCACAGCCCCCGCTTTCACACCCCCCAACTTCAGTTTGGCCCCTTGTCTGGGTCCTCTGGTCCCGCATCCGGAGCTTCTCTGCCTCCCTTTGGTCCGGGGACCCTGCGCTACTTTGCCTGCTCCCTCTGCCTTCCCAGTAACGCGACCCCGCTCGCTCGCTCGCTCGCTGGCCACTGCCCCATCCCGGAGGCTGGGGGTGGGACCTCCTTTGTTCCCCCTCCTGCCCAGCGGACACCTTGAAAGGCTTCTGCTAGTTCCGCCTTGTGGCAAACCCCTCCCCCTCTCCTCAGAGACCCGGTCACCTCCCTGCCAAGGCCCTCCGGTGCTATATACTGGGCAGGCAAGGGACTTGCTTATCCTTTTGCCGCCCCTGACCACTGCCCTTCCCCACCCGCCGGGTTAGTGACACATGTGGTTCTTAGACCTCCTTTGTCGCCTCATCTTTCTCTCTGAGATGGTTACACTCACTTGGCGGAGTTTTCCTGTCTCCCTTCCAAGTGTCTCCTGGCCTGCTGCCCACTGCTTTGGGCCACCTCCTCCCTCTCTTCTGTTCCATTCACTCCCTCTCAGGCCCCTCGGCTGTTTAACCCCGCGGCCCGACAGAAGGCGACTACTTGGGATGGTCTGGTCCTTGTTCCCAAGAATGATGCTCCCAGTTCCTGGGTTGAATATTAACCCCGCTTAGTTCCTTGCTTCTAAGATTCCATCAGATTTGAGACACATTCATTTAATAATGGCCCGAGGATAGAGATCAGAGCCCCTTCCAAGAAAAATACCCCCCTGTCCTAAGTGGAAATCATAGACACCCTCAGAGGTTCCAAAGTTGTAATCTTTACTGAAGCTGCTTGCACATTACGCTGCTGTCAAGGGACTGGTGGGTTCGAACTGCCCTCCTTGTGGTTAGCAGCTGAGTATTTAATCACGGCGGTGCCACAAGGACCCTTTGAGACATAAGGAAACCACTGAATAGCACAGATTTTGAGATGTGTTCTACTACATAAATGTTTATTTATATGTGTTTGAATAGTAAAAAAAGGTATTATTATGTTGATGATAAGAATTGATATTACTGAGTGCTTATTATATGTCAGACACCACACTGAATAAATAGTCTGTTTTATCTCCGGACACGAGTGGCATAGTGGCTTCATCATAAGGCTGCTAATTGCAAAATGACCAGTTCAAAACCACCAGCCACTCCTCAAGAGCAAAGACCAGGCTTACTACTCCTAGAAAACATAGGCAGTCTTGGAAACCCAAGGGCAGTTCTGCCCTGTCCTCTAGGCTTGCTAAGACTTGGAATCCACCCAATCGCAGTGAATTGGGGCAGTTTGGGATCTGTGTAATCTCAGAGTTTACTTTGACAATGTAAAGATGCGGATGAATTCAAACAGCTGTCTGTCACAGATTTGTGGTTGAGAGTAAAAAGTGCTTTGATTCTGGGTTGATTCCTTTGAATGGATCTGCTTGATTACTGTGGGAGGGCCCTGGGGGGGGGGGGCTGCGGGGGTCATTGGCAAAGGATTGTCAGAAACCTGGGGAAGAGGCTGTTTTCTGGGGATGGAAAAACTGATCGAGTCGGTTGCTGTATTCCTAGTGCCTCTAGATAAACCCAGTTTCTTCCTTCCCTTGAGCAACTTGCAAAGTGGTGACTGAAGCAGCTGGCTGTGTTTTTATCTTTTAACCATCTGGTTCTGGAAAGTGAAACTTAATCAAAACCCATAAGCCATTTTACCCCCCATCTCTGTACGCACAGCCCTCCTCTGGTCCCATCACCTGAACGTGCCCTCTCTGAGCACAGGATGGGTCAGGACAGGAAGGGATGAAGAGGGTCAGGTGTGGACCTGAAACATCTTAGGGAGACCCTCTCCAGGACCATCAGAGACCTGACCGGCATGCGGTGTCCGAGGTCGGCCTCTGCTTTGAGGCCACAGGGGACCTTAAATAAGCGCCAAAGGTGGACGCATGCTAGAGCGTTTCTTCTTTCTTGAGGGTGCTGGAGGGCAAGATAGGCTCCCAGCTGACTCACTCGTTTGGCCTGTGCTTTGTGCACCCCCATCTTGTTCCAGGATGAGGGTGGCCACTTTCCCCAGGGTATGGAGTGACAGCTCTTCTCTAAGAAAACCAATGAACAAGAACCCAGCAACAACATCAAACAAAACCTCACTTCCCAACAGAAAAGTATCAGCGCCAGGAGGTGAACTGCTGTCAACTGAGGTGAAGCTGGGGTCTCCCATAAGGATTAGACAGCCTCCCGTCTCAGGGGCACCTGGTTTCAGAGCTGCCCGCCCTCAAGTGCAGGGTGGGATTTCCCGCTGAGGACTTGCTGAGAGCCAGGAGCCAGCCTCCAGGAGGCAGCTGTCACCTCTTTTCTGGATTCCGAGGTTCCTTGAGAAAGTTTGCTTATGGGGTAGAAGAGGCTGCTCTCCTCCCTCGCTGGGCTGGTGGGGATGGCCTTGCCCTGCTGCTGGGAGGGGGCAGTAAAAGTGTGGGAGGGAGGTCACCACCTGGGGAGAAAGCCAGCCTGTTCCCTGGCTGGCCTCGAGTATGTGAAGTAGATAAGGAGAGCTCATTTCTTTAATGACTCGGGAGTCCTCTGGGGAGTTCTGACCCTGGAGCAGGGCCCTGGTTTCTGGGAACCTGGCTCACCCCCTTGCTATTCAAGAGCAACCCTCAGCGTGTCACCTTATGTAGGAGATTCAGCGTGTTCTGTTCAGATCCTCATCTCTATGTACTGGCTAATCAGGCAGCAGATATTTGGCGAGTGACCTCTGGGTGCAATGCATTGTTTACATTGCAGTTGGGGAAGTGAGCGGTGGCAGGAGAGCTGGCTGCCAGAGGAAGCTGAATTTGAAAAGGGCCCAAGGGAGTGGTTGAGCCATTTCTTCTTTTTCTCCTTTAAAAAATGTTTTAGTGTACCGTGAATGAGACTTCGCAGGGCCAGTTCGTCTCCCATTCAACAACTTGCACACATTTTATTTCATGACCTTGGTCACAATCCCCTCAAAGGAGAAACCCTCTCCCCACTTCCTCCCTGGGTCCCTGGGGTTCCATCATCCTTCTTCCTGGCTTGAGTTTATGCTTCGGGGTAAGTGGTGGTAGTGTTCACTTGGTAGGCCTGGCTATTGTGGATTAAAAGTTGATTCCTGAGGATGGAGTCAGTCCTTGCCTGGAAGTGTCTAAGGACCACAATCTTGAGGTGGGAGTAGGGGGTGTACTACGGGGTCTCACTCATCTCTATGAGACCCAGTCAGCCTGGTCCATTTATGATTTTCAGTTTTGATCTACTCCCCTCCCCCACAACACACACACACACCCTGTCTGTCCAGGACATCGATGATCGTCCTGATCAAGGGTAGTGGTAGCTGGGCACCATCTAATTCTTCTGGTCTCAGGGTAGTGCAGACTGTGGTTCATATGGGCTCTAGTCCTTTGAACTAATTGGTTCCTTGAATCTTGGCTTTTCTTCACTTTTTTCAGGGGTGATCAATAGTTGCAACAGCCATTTTTTTGTAAGAAGCCAGGGGAGAGGAAAGCCATCAAGGGCTAATTGGGTCATGAAGCCTTCACTGAATAATGATTTACTACCTGCTGTGTGCCAGACATGTTGCTAAGGGCATGTGGAGGCCATTCTGACATTCAGTCTGGTCTTCAGAGGCGACACCATGGATCCTCTGTATGTTGGGCTTTTAGGATCCTGGTAGGCAAGTCTCCAATGCTTTTTTTTAAAACAAACAAACACCCTACCCCTCTCCAGTTTTGCTTTTCTTTGATAGTAGTGCAGGTGTGTTTGATCGAGTAAGGGGTCTTTCTATCCCTAGAACTGTTCATGGACTGATGACCAGTCAGGTCCATGGTAATTGGCGTCATTGTGCCTCAGTAAGGTCTTGACATTGATATTCTTCAGCCAGGACTCCCCCAGCACTAGACTGGCCTGCAGCCTCCACTAGACCTCTCCTCCCTTTGAGAGATGCACTGGTTCGATTTCATGGGCATCAAGGCGTCAGGGCATAAAGTGAAAGAGGCCAAGACAGTTGGTGGGCAAAGAGCTGAGAAAGCTCAAAGGGCTAGGTCGTGCCCCTCCCTGTGCTGAGTTTCCTCATTGGAAAGGCAATAGGGCAGTTCTCTGTTCTGTTCTGTTCCGTAGCCTCTGGAGACAGACATAGCCGCTCAGGTCCTGAGGTCAGATTCTCACCCCCCAGAAGTCAGCTGTGTGACCTCCAAGGCCCAAGGGCCTCCTCGATCCCTTTTACAGAAAAGGAAAGCAGTGTCAGACACAGGCATCGTCTGCCTCTCCTCACGGGCCAGCTGTGGGCGTTGAGCTAGATAGCGCGGGCGCACAATAAGCTCCCAGTCTGTCCTCTGATAGCGTTCTCGGCTACGTGAGAGCCGTGGGGCCAGCCCTGGTGGGGTGGGCTGAGTGCTTGGCTGCTAGCCCACAGGCCGGTGTTCACCGAGAGTGTGTGGTGTGAGTGGCTTCGTGGGAGCGAGACCAGGTGACCTGCGTCCATGAAGAGCGAGCGCAGCTTAGGAAGTCCTGAGAGGCGACTTCACTGTCACACGGTCACCGCGAGCCAAACATTTACTCAGCAGCACAGCTGGTGATAAGACTGTGTGAGTTACAGGAACAACATTTAACTCAGAGACACACGGCTCCTGCCCTTGTCTCCTTCACGAGGAAGACTGCGTGTGGGAGAGGAAGGAGCCTGGCGGGTGTAGTGGTTCCGTGTTTGTTGGGCTGCGATATCTTTATGGTCGGCAGTTCAAAACCACCAGCGGACCCGAGAGGGGAAGACTGGACTTTCTACTCCGGTCACCAGTTACAGTCTCGGACCGCACTGACTCGGTGCCCGAGAGGAAGGGAGGAGGAGAGAGCTCTCCAGCCCAGTAGCCCTTGGCCCACGCTTGCAGGCGCCTCTGTCTGTGTGTTTGTAAAGTGGGCACCCAGTAGAGTCAGATTCAGGTGGCCGACTGCCACCTTCCTCCTCTCTCCTCTTCCTACATCTGCAAAGCCTTCCCGCCCCAGTGGGCGGTGAGCGCCAGGGTCTGAGGGCTGGTGGCCTGTGTCCTGGCCACCAGTGCTGATCGGCTGGGTGAGACTTGTCCGTGTCATCGGAGTGCACTCACTGGTGGAAGGCCACAGAATGGCCTTTGTCTGAGGGTCCTTCCTACCGCTGAGCGGACTCACTGACCCGGGAACCACGCACTTCTTGGGGACAGGAGCCACTGGGTCTTTCTGTCCATCTGCTCCACCCCCCGCCCCTCTCACCTCCCCACCCTACACGTGGGGCGTGTGAGGCAGCACTGGTACCCGAATGCCATCCACTCAGGTCTGAAAACTCTCCTGCCCCCTGTCCACAGGGCTTATTCAAAGAGGCCTGGCAAGTGCGGCCTTCATGTAGACAGCCTCGCTCCTGCTGGTTCTCCCTCACCACCCCCCTCTGACCCTGGGATACTCAGAGGCCCAACCAGGGGACCCCGAGTGCCCACGCCCTGCACGTAAACCAAGAAGAAAGCCTCTCTGCCGCACCAGGAGCCTTTGAGCGGTGGCTGCCCCTGACGTCAGCTCCCCTGATCTGGAGGGTCGACTGAGGGTGAGGGTGGAAGAGAAACTGTTCCCCGAGAGAAGGGTCTCTCCGGGTGTTGTGGGCTGGGGAGGGGAGAAGGAAAAGACATTTGGGGTGACCTGGCCTGTAACCGTGTGCTAGAAATGGGCCCCAGGCCCTGACCTCTGGCCTTGAAAGGGAACCCTTGGGGCGAGGGAAATAGTATTCAAACGATGGTCCACTGTGAGTGAGGGGGTCTGTGGGGAGGGCCAGGGTGGCCGATGGGGCAGGAGCTTTCCTGTGGAGACCTGAGAGCCTTTAGGAAAAGGTTCTTAGGAAAATAGAAACCTTTAGCACCAAAAAAGAAGGACGACAAAGACCTGGGCTGTGGGTGGAGCACGCCGAGTCCTTGTAGCAGATGTGGATCCAAGTCCAAAGGCCTTAAGGGAGGCCCCTGCAGGCCTTCCCCTAACCAGCATGATGCTGCAAACATCTCAGAGAGAAGGCAGTGCTGACTCTTAATTAATTAAAACCTGGTGTTTAAAGGCAGACACACACTAAAAAATGCCTTTGGCTCCCAAAAATGTACTTGGGGACGGGGTCTTCTAGTGGGGAGGGGGGAATGAGCAGAGCCAGCTCCAGGGGGAGCTCTTGGCTGTCAGTTTTCTCATCAAGGCACCAAAAACCACCAGAGACCATCAAGTAGAACATGGCTGGGCCCAAGGGGCCTGTTGAAGAGGCCGTCCGGTGGCTGGGCAGAAAGGGAGAGGTGGACAGAGCCCATTGGCACTGCAGTCGGGAGGGAAAGAAGGCTTATCAGGGAAGGGCCAGCTGTAAGAGAGCCTGCAGACACTCCCTAAACACGGGGACGGGGGATGGGTGGGCTCCAGCTAGGAGGGGGGTGATGGGGCAAGAGACTTGAGTGTCTGCCTGGGATTAGTACCTCCTGGGGGGGAGGACCATGGACTACACCACTACAGGGTGCCAGCCATGAGGATCTGGGAAAAGGGCCCAGAGAAGAGTGCCAGGAGGCAAAGGGGGACACCGTTCACAGCAGCCCTGGCCCACCGTGTGTGCAAGTGAGACTGAGCACCCATGGGCCACGCCGCCGGCCCCAGGGACCTGGCTACACTTGAGCGGCAGCCCTTATGCACCAGTGTTGTTGAGAGAGTTTACCACAAGGGCTTTGGCAGGATGGGGTCTGAGAGAAGTGTTATAATAGGATGTGGCTTTACTCTCTGCTAACTAGGTCTTCATGCAAAACCCTTTCTCTCTCTCTCTCTTCTGTCTCTCTCTCTGTCTCTCTGTCTCTCTCTCTCTCTCTCTCTCTCTCTCTCTCTCTGTGTCTCTCTCTCTCCATTATGCCCCAACCCTCCTGCCAGGATTCCAGAAGCTTTGGCGCTAGCTAAAAGGGGGAGCTTGAAGGGGGAGGGGGAGAGAAGTGGGTGCGTGGGTGTTGTCTCGACCATGCCTCGAAGCCCCAAGTCCTTCCTGTTGGGGGTGGGAGGAGTGACAAGGAGGGGAGTCCCCCAGAACCTTTGCTCTGTGAGATGGGCCAGGTCCCCGGGCTGCCTCCGGAGTGAGAGCTGCCCTCCTGCCACGGCCTGCAGTGCCTGCCGGCATGGCATGGTCAGGCATCCCAGGAACCGGATGGAGCAGGGGAAGGAGATGCTGGCAAGTGGGTGATCAGAGATGAGACACGGGTGTTAGCCTTCTCTGTGTACTGGGAGCGGGCTGGGCTGCCCGTGTGAATCCCCTCCTCCTCCTTTGCACATACAGGGCCTGTGTTCCAGCAGCTCTGTGCTTGGGGCCTGTGGGCAGCCTTCTTTCTTTGCTTCTCCAGACGAGCTGGAGGCTCCAGGGTGCTGGGGACATAAGCTCGCACGCTTCCTGGCAGGATCTTCCAGACTTTGCCAGCCTCCCAAAGCCTAGTAACTCTATGAGCCTCTCACCAATGCCAATTCCCTCCTCCGCTTCCTCACCTTTAGTCTTTGAACTGGCAAGGCTCAACTCAAGGTGCCCCTTCCCTGGGAGACCTGCCCAGGGTGGATCACCAGTTTGTGTGTGTGTGTGTGTGTGTGTGTGTGTGTGTGTGTGTGACTTCCTATGTGTACATAACCCCTTCTGGCTGAAGGTGCCTTGTCCTAGGTGGGGTGGAATGCTGATGGGTGCTCAGGGACACCTGACCTGCTCCCAGCACTTGGGAGACATGCCTCATAGATGGGGCTGGATTCTCCTTCCCACAGGCAGGGATGGAACTGTCCCTCTCCCAGCCAGTGTGTCCATGGACATCCGGATGAAGGGCTGCAGCCTGGGCCCCAGAGAAGGAGCAGGCGGCCCAGCAGCCACTCTTTCCCCACTTCTGCATCCCAAATCCCTCTTCCTTCCTCCCCTCAGTCTCCTGGCCTCCATGACTGGCTGAAGACTTGGTGCCCGGCACTCTACGCCTCACCCAAACTGGGGTGCCTCTTGGTTGGCCCGGTCCCAGGATCTGTGGCTGAGGGTCCACCGGGGAATCCTAGACTGTCCAAAGCGTGCTTTCCGCCTGCGGGCCCGAGCATCTGCAGAGGGCAGCAGAGACGGACAGGATGGCTTCCCCAGGGCCAGGCACTTCGCAGGCCTCTCCTCAGCAGCATGGCTTCCTTAGGCCCCATCAAGCGCTGAGATCAGGTCCACAGGGTTACGTTCACATTAGGTGGCAGAGTAGCAGAGGAGACAGGCAGCACACCGTGTGCTATTTAACTGTGTCCAGCCGGGCCCTTGCGCGGACTCTGACCGTGTAGAGTGGCCAGGTTGTCCCGCTGGCCCTTCTCTGAGGAAGGGGTCCCCTTGGAGTCTGGTGCTGGGAGCAGCAAGCAGGCAGAAACAGTACCCCTCTCTCGTTACCCTGCCCTGTTTGTTCTTCCAGACTGGAGGCCAGCCCTGACTGTCGCTGCGCTGGACTGTGCTGAGGAGACCAACAACGCCATCTGCAGAGACTTCAACATCTTCGGCTTCCCGACCGTGCGGGTGTGTGTGTGGCCGGACTGGAGGGCTGGGGAGGTGGGGCATCGGGCAGGCGCTCCACCAGCTGCACCACGCTTACTGCCCCCACCTCTGCCTAGGGGCGCCGGCCTCAGCCCGTGGGCTTGGCTGGTTGAAATCTCAGCCCCTGAGTTTCTCTGCTTGGCGAAACACTTGCTTTAGAGCCAGAAAATGATGTGAATTGAGGGACAGGAGAGCGAGCGAGCGAGCAAGCGAGAGAGAAAGAGAGAGTGTGTGTGTTTGTGTGTGCGCCCGCGCGTGCCCGTGCAGTGGCCATGCCCAGCACTGCAGAGAGTTCACATATTCCTGGTCCCCATCCCAGTCCCTTCCCCTGCTAACTTCCTAGCCCAGTCTAACCTAGAAAGAGAGGACTCAGGCTCAGACCGTCTGTGGGCAGGCCCAGAAACACGAGCATCCTTCTCCTCACCAGGTGAGGCCGGTGAACCGGCAGCCCCCGTAGCTCAAAGGTGATCTGTCAGAATAGCCTCACCCCGCGGTCAAAACGCCAGTGCCTCAGGCAGCAGGGATCCCAGGCATGAGGACTCTGTCACCCGGCGCTGGCAGAAAGTGGCACGTGCTTGTTGGTGATGCCGGCGCACTTGGGGGATCAGTGGCTGAATGAATATCCAAACAACCTCCAAAGCTCCCCACGAGCCGGTGCTGGAAAGCTGCCGCAGGTGTGGCTGGGGCCCTCCCCAGGGCTCAGGTCTGGCTGGCATCCAATTAATTTTTTCCCAAATTAAGAGATTCCAAAGGGTTGATTTTTCTCGAGAGAGTACCAGGGTCAGAGACAATCCCTTCATGGCCAGCCATCAACACGTAAGCCCCTCTCCCACCAGAACGGTATGTGGGAATAGCCGTTCCCTCTGCAGCCAGCAGTGCTCATCAGGAAATGCCATCGGATGCTGAAATGCCAAGTATTGTCCCGGGCTCTGTTGGACCTCAGGCTCCAAGCCGAAAGAAACCTGACCTTGTCTCAGCCTGACTCCCCCAGGAGAATTCATCTGGACAGCAAGGCCCCAGGCTCCTCCAGGAATGTAGGCTTGAATTCCACTTGACCTTGCTGGACGCAGGGTTTCCGGAGCCCCGGCGAGGTCCCCTGCAAGAGGCTGCCCTTACACCTCCGCATGGCATCAGCTATCGAGCCCATGGCAAGCCAGCAGCTCTTGCCATTTTTTTTAGAGTCGGCTGCAGAGAGCTTAGTATCAGCCATCTTCTCGAAGCAAAAGGCTTCCCTGACCACCCCATTGTCTCGCTGTCCCTCTGCCCCAAGAAGACAAAACAAAAAATCACAACTCATCGGGCCGAGTGGAACGGCCCTGTGGGTTTCCAAGGCTAACTTCTTTGAGGAGTAGAAAGCCCCATCTTTCGCCTACCCCCAAGATCCATGATGGAAAATTCTCAGTTCTCAGGCACCCTGAGTGGGGAGCTGTGGGAATCAGTGTGGCAGCAGACGCCCTTGGTCCCAGGCTGGTGCTCTGCTTTGAGGGAGGACCGAGTACAGGGACAGACACTGCCCAGTCCTTGGAAAGGGGAGCCATCCTAACCGTGGCCAGCCCCTCGTGCCGGGCTTTGTGGGCTCTGATAGCCAGAGAGAGGCTGGGGCCCCGTGGGTGGGAAGGAAGGAGGCAGCGCAGGCAGTGGGGATGTCCAGGAGCTGCTCAGCGCCTGTCTCGGTCACGCAGCGCACGCAGCAGGAATGCCTCACAGGGTGAGTCACCGCCCCTAGCTGGGTGTGGGAGGGGCCTGGGAGGGCCGGCACTCTGCTTGACCTTCCCCTGCCTCCAGCCAGACAGCACCTGGCTGGGCCAGTCTGGCCATTACCTGTCCACTTCGTAGGATTTTCGTGTGCCCTCCTTCAGCACAGCCAGGCCTGCCTCTCCTGAGAAACCTGCTGTTCCATTTGGGCTTGGGCCGCACACTTGGTGCCCTGTCCTTTCTCTTCGTTCCAGCCATGGGCAGAGAGAGGCCCGAACTGTTGGCAGGTCTGTGCTCTAAGGTCCCAGTGCAGTGGCTTCCATCCTCCACACTGAGATCTGGAGGTTGGATTGCAGCTATTATCCTTGAAGCACAAGTTTCATGCAATAATACTTAAACTCTTGCTAAATGCGGTACGTGCTGACGTCCTGGTCCACTCTGTTTTGCTTTTGGAAGTGCTGACTCTGAGTCACTCAACTGTTTTTATCGCTTACCGAAGGGACCCCTGATGCTGCTTACCACAAGGTCAGCGTTCGAAACTACCAGCCACGGAGTGGGAGTAGGTTGAGGCTTTCTAGCCCCCTACAGAGTTCCTGTCTCTGAAATTCACAGGGCAAGTTCGACCTGGGCCTGCTGTGTTGCCATGAGTTGGAATTGTCTCCATGGTAGTGAGAATGGATTGCTCTACTGATTGAAAAACACCACTCAGACAGATCCCAGATCTCTGAAGATTCTGGTCCACTGAGTCCCCAATGTGCTACGTACCCCCAACCCCCCAGAGGCAGGTCAGAGAGAGAGCCTGGTTGTCTGCCTGCTGCCTCCTGGCCCAGGTGCCTGCCCTTGCCCTGCCTGCCCAAGGCAGCTGTAAGAGTCTAGGGGAAGGCAGTACTGAACAGGGAGAGCCAAACGCGCTACCAGTTTGGTGGGACATGCCCACACAGGAGCCTGACTGTCCCAGTGACATGTGTCATTGTCCTTCTGTCCCCTTGTCACCATGAAAAAACAGTTTCCACCAGCCCAGCCTGTTTAGCAAATACGTGGCCCTACAGGGCGGGCCCCACTGTGCCAGGGCCACATCAGACTGGAACGGGAGCCCAGCTGGAGGAAAACAGGTGCAGGGGAGGGAAAGGCGAGGGTGAAACAGGTTCTGCCTAGAGGCCGGTGACATGGAGGTTGGAGTGGGGGGAGGGAGGGACTGGACCACTGCCTCCCCAGGTTTCTCCAATGGTGGCAGGACTGCCTCTCTGTGGGAAATAGAGAGGGGCTTTCTGTGGCCAAAGGCCTGGCCCTCAAGATCACTGACCAGGACAGTGGCAACAATGGAGCAGTAGAGGACGATGTCCCTTTATGAGGTCTGAGAAGATCATTGGCACAGGTTCCCATTCTGCCTCCACTACCTACTGTACATGACTCAGGAAGTCTCATAACCCAACGGGCCTCAGTTTCCTTGTCTATAAAAAACCGGGATGATCATATCTTCCTAATGAGATTATTGCGAGGGTGAGTGGAGAGACACTGTGTGGTATTAGTGGGAGTTCAGTGGATGTTAGTTTTCACCTGTCCCGTCGAGCGGGGTGTGTGTGTGTGTGTGTGTGTGTGTGTGTTGGCATAACACCGTGCTCCCCACGGGGTGGAGGTCTGTAGCCAGAGACCTCACACAGGACTTCTGTACGCAAGGACATTCGGAATTCCCCAACTGATCAGCATGCAGAAATCGCTGGAAGATGTCACCTGGGCCAACTGAGCCCTTTCCCTGGCACTGCAGGGAGGCGCTCCTGTAGGAGGGGGACTTGCACCTGGTATGAAGGTCAGACGAGGGCTGCGTCAGGGCGTGGCGTGGGTGGAGTCTTGCAGCCAGAGAAGGTGAGCCCTTGCCAAGCCCCGCCCGAGTGGCAGGGGAGGAGAGCAGTCAGGGTTCAGCCGAGGCTCACATTCCCGGGAGCCTCTGGGAGAGCAGAGTCTGATTCTTTCTTTTGGGGGGGTCTTGCTAGAGGGTGGGACATCAGGAGGGTATCGCACTTCCCAGCTGCCTTCCGCCCTAGCGAGTGGGTTCAGCCGTGGTTCAGTGGTTCCGAACCTCACAGGCTAGAGGTGGGCGAATGTGCCTGCCGGTGGTGGGCTCACCAGGGAGTAGCTGGAAACTGCCTTTCCTGGGATCTCGTTTTTGCCAGTCTAAATCCCACCCGTGCCACCAGTGACCACCCCTGAGAAGTGTCCTTTCTGGGTAATTGAACTTGCCCCAAGGAGGCAGGCACTTCTTGAGTTAGTAAGGACTTCACTGATGTTACCAGGTGTTTCTGCCTTGGGGGAGCTCTAGGAATCTCCTAGCGACTCCAGACTGGAGAAGCCAGGGGAGGCTGCCAGGAAGAGCGTGAAAAGAAAGGGAGGAGGTGCTGACTCCAATTGGAGAAACGCAGACGCACTCCGAAAGTCCTCGCCACCTGCTTCCAACATGTTATGGTGGTTTCCCTTGGGTAGGGCCCACGCCTCCAACAGCTGGCTTACTAAAGATGCATTGTAATAAGTGGACAAAAATGTGCCCTGGCGAGATTCTAATATGATATACTCATGAGCTTTCAAACTGATCAAAGGGCAGGATTCCTCATTCAGCTGAACAGATAGATGTCCACGTTGTACCTCCATGTGGTAGACCCCGTGCCAGGTCCTCGGGGACTGGCAGAGATGAACATGGTGGAGTCCTGCGCTCCTGGCCATAGAGATGGGATTGGGGGTGGGAAACGGAAGTCCATGGTAGCTGAAGTGGAGACAATAGGAGAGGAGGTAGCGGTAAGTCAATTTGGTTCAGATCCTGAAAGGCCCTGACTACAGGAATTTGGGACATTATGCATAGGTCATAGGGAGTCCTGGAAGAGATTTGAAGAGGAGCCCTGATGGTGTAGTGGATTGCACATGCATTGGGATTAAAACCATAAGGTCGGCAGTTCAAAACCACCAGCTGATCTTCAGGAGAAAGAGGAGGCTTTTTGCCCCCACAGTGACAGTCTCTGAAACCCCCAGGGACAGATCTACCCCGTCCAGTGGGGTTGCTGTAAGTCGACATTGACATTGGCAGGTCTGGAGAGAATTGTGCCTAGGAAAATTGGCCATAATGGCCGGCAAGGAAGGTGGTTGCAAAGTGAAGACATGTGAACATGTCATTGAGCATAGGAGGAGTGGTGGACACTGTTGTCATGGCCAGACCAGATGAGTCCAGATGAGGCGTCTCGGGGAGGAGAGGACTGTGGCCAAGGTATCCAGAGGTCACATCCACAGAACTTGTCAGGCGATGGGACAATGGGGACGATGGGAGTGGGAGATGCCAGCCCAGGTGGCAGAGAGGTTGGCAGATCCCGGGGTGAGATAGCAAGCACAGGCGGAGAAACAGGTTGTAGGAAGAGTGACTCAGAGGTGAGTGTGTGGAGGCCGTGCCCTGGCACCTGTGTGGAGGGAACCAGGAACCCAGGTCAGGGCAGCACAGGGGCCGGATATTGAGATCCCAGCGCATCTGGACAAAGTAGGTGAAACTGGAAGGAAGACAAATGGGGTTTTAAGAACTCCTTCAGTCATTTGCCCATTGAGCTCTTGTCTGTGACAATGCCTTAAACTGGAGCGTCGTGTCATCGGGCAGGTGGCTATAGGAGGGACCGGGGGACGTGCAGGCAGGAGAAACTTGTGGCAGAGGGGACGAGAGGCATCAAGGCGAGCGGAAGGCTGTGTGGGTGGCCTAAAAAGGACTGACCAGTGTCAAGTGGTGAAATTAAAGAATTAAAGTCTCAGGAAACTGGCCCAAAGACGCCTCTGGCCATGGAGAAAAGAGCAGGCGTTCTGTCGTCAGAGTCTGCGGAGAGGGATGGAGGGTCGGGGAGAGGTCAGTGCATTGGCCAAAGAGAAGGGCTCCTTGGAGTTCCTGGAGCAGTTTCGGCTGAGTGGCAGAGGCAGGAGCCAGAGCCAGCTGGTCAGGAAGGGAGAAAGGAAGTCGGGGGAGAAAAAGCAGAGAACTGTTTTTGAGAAATCTGCCAATGTTGAAAGGGACATGCAGTAACTGGAGAAGGAAGGGGGGCCTCTCTGTTTCCACTGTGCTTCCTCTGTGCCTTCCCTCGCTCACTTGTAAATTAGCGCAGTCGGAACATTTGTGGACTTAGGGAGACGCCAGGCCCCATATTCTGCCGCTTGTGTGTTTCCGACTCACAGCGACCCTGAAGGACAGGTGGGCGCCTCCTTTAGATTCCGAGAGTACATTTCTAGAAAGCAGCAAGCCTCCTCTCTCCCTCGGCGATGGGAACCGTTGACCTTGTGGCCAACAGCCCAGCGTGTGTGCCCCGGCACCACCACGGCTCCTAGGTCCAGGGAGGAGGCTGGTCACAGGCACCACCACGACCCCTAGGTCCAGGGAGGAGGCTGGTCACAACGAGGGAAGATGGTAGGGAGCCAGAGCTGAGAGGCCGAGATGGCCCTGGGCAGTGGACAGAAAGAAAGCTGCTGGGGACAGAGAAAATGAGTGACCCACACAGACGCCTGCAGGTGGAAGTGGGAGGCCTCCTCTGGAGCCTGCACCTCATGGAAGGATCTCTTAGAGTCCTGCGTGTGTCTGTTATACCCCCCCCCCCAAATGCCCCCTTCTCCCCACCACTCATCACTCTTGCTAACTGAGGGTTCTGGTGTTACTCCAAGTTGCCTTGGCTGGAACCCTAAGAAGGCTCACCTGGAGCAGGGAGGCTGCCTTTTGTCAGTGGTCATGCTAGCCTTTTTTTTTTTTTGTGGGGGGGGGAGGCGGCATCACTGTCCTCTGGTGGGAGTGGGAGGCCCAGCCTTGCTCCTGGAAAGCAGCTGCTGGATTTGAACCGTGAAGCCAGTGAGCCGTAGTCCCATGCACAACCACTGCGCCACCGGGGCTCAGCCTATGCTAGTCTTTTTGAGTATGAGCAGATTTGGGTGGCTTGAGGGTTGATGGAGAAGAAAGTTACCATTTTCCCTTTCAGAAACATTTCTTCTGAATGAAAAGAACAGCTGATGCTATTGGAAAGAGTGCTGGTTAAGGCCTCCTGGTGTCAGTGTGTGTGTGTACGTGTAAACAAGCTGAAGTCCCTCCTGCTTGTACATCAACAAGTGCACCCTTCTTGTGAATAACTACCTCGGGAAGCATTGGTGAACAAGCTAAGCCCAAGTGACTTCATCCTTGAACCTTTTGAGAAACAGTGTCAGCAGGACTTTGTCAGCTTGAGCTAATGTCACAATCCAGGAAATCAGATCAGTTGTACCAGCATTACCACAAAACCAAAGCAAGTGTGCTGCCAGCGAGTGGATGACCACTACAGACCCTATAGGACAGCGCAGAACTGCCCCGTGGGGCCTCCGCGGCTGCGAATCTTCCTGGAGGCGTAGAACCCCATCTTGCTCCGTGGAGATCCCAGTGGGCTAAGACCACCAGCTTGGGGTTCTCATTTTAGCACTCAACCCACGGTGCCACCATGACTCCTTCGTACAAGTAGTGCCCAGTGCCATCGAGTCATGGCCGACTCACAGCGACCCCCTGTGGGTTTCTGAACCTCTAATCACAGGAATAGAAAGCTCAGTCTTACGCCTGCGAAGCTGCTGGTTGAACTGCCGACCAGGCAGAACACAGCCCAGTGTGTAAACACTGCACCACCAGGACTCCTTTCCAAGGATTAGGATAACATACTTTTGTTAATGCAATATTGGTTCAATAAGCAATCACAGTGTTACACTATGGGTGACATGTATAAATACGTGCATTGCACCTGGAATGAAGGCTTACATGAATGTTGACCAGGGGGAGAGCAACTGCTGTGGGAGCAGAGTGAGGGCCCAGGTGTGGCCCGTGGAAGCAGCCAGGTAGAGACAAGTGGCTTCTCTGTCGTCTTTGTGCCGGAGCATCCCCCAACCTCAGTTTTTGCCTCCAGGGGCTGTCAATCAACGGAGTTCCTGCTGATCGTCTCCCAGTGCTTACAAGATAGGAATCAGGGAGGCTAGAGGATGATGGTGAGGTGCTGACTGTTTATCATTCTCTTACACCTCCCCAGGTGCTATTCTAAACACTGTAGGTATGTAGCTTGTCATAGACTCTTCACAACGAGTTTCGAGGTAGACAGGGATTCTGATCTACGGATGTAATGCAGTTCTGATCCAGGTTCCAGCATGAGTTTTTTGCCAAGATGGAAAGACTAATCGCCCACATATTACATGGAAAGCAAAGAGACTCCAGACCAGCAAAGCACTGCTAAAGACGTTGGAGGCTCACCCGTGGGAGTCAGAGCAGCCCGGTGGTACGACCACGGGCATGTTGCCCGTGGGACAGAATTGAAAGCCCAGAAGTAGACCCATCCTCTAAGAGCAGCTGATCTTTGACGAAGGACCGAAACCCATTAAATGGGAAGAGTTAGTCTCTAGTAAATTGTACTGGCAAAATTAGATATCCTTATGCAGAAAAATGATGCAGGATCCAAGTCATAGCACATACAAGACCAAGCTCATGATGGGTCCACAGCCTAAATGTGCAACTAAATCCACAAAGACCACCGAAGAGGCACAGTGAGTCAGTCCCAGTCCATGGTGACCCTGCAGGATGGAGGAGGGCCTGCTCTTCAGAGTTCCCAAGACAATAAAGCTTTACAGCCTCACCTTTCTCCCATGGAATGCCTAGGAGATTTGAACCACTGATCTTGTGGTTAATGGCCCAGTACTTACCCGACTAGAGTCCCTTACGGACAAAGTTAGGGGCCCTAATTTAAGGCATAAGCACGCTCCCACGCTTAACTGAAAGCACTCAAAGAGCAAGACAGATGACTGGGACCGCCTACAAATCACGTCATGCATCAAACAATGTCACCCAAAGAGTGCAATGAAAACTCACAGACTGGGAAAAACTTTTTTTGGCAGGGACCTATCTGACAAGGAACTAATCTCGAAAACTTCCACACACCACCACCAAGAAGGCAATCCAATTAAAAAATGGGTGGAGGGCATGAACGGACACTTTACCAAAGAAAACAGTAAGGCCGCCAACAAACACATGAAGACATGCTCATGGCCATTAGCCACTGGAGAGCTGCAACTCTGCCTCACACCAACAAGGATGGCAAAGTTTAAAAAAAAACAACCAGAAAACAACAAATCCTGCTGGCCAGGGCGGAGAGACTAGCCTCCTTTACGTTGCTGGCAGAACTGTAACGCGGGGCAGCCACTGTGGAAAATGGAGATAGAAATACCGAATAGCAGTGATCCCAGTACTTGGTTTATGCTGTACCCTGGAGAAATGAGTGCTCTCATGCAAAGTGCTCACTGCAGCTCTATTATAATAACAAAATAAGGGCTGAGCCCCGGTGGCCTAGTGGTTGTGCGTGGGACTGCGGCCCACTAGCATGGAGGTTCAATTCCAGCTCCACAGGAGCAAAGGCTGGGCCTCCTATTCACACCACCAGAGGGCAGTGATGTCCCCCCCAAAAAAAAATAAAAATAACAAAATAAGTGGGAAACTGATGCCAGAGAAAGGATGGACAAATGAACTTGGAAAAACTGTCCAATGTTGGAGAAAAGCAAGTGCAAACACCTGGCAACAGGTATGAACCTGGAGAGTAAGATGGGGAGTGGAAGGAGCCCATCACAAAGGGGCAGGAGTTGTCAACAATATCTGTAGTGAGATGATTATTGTAAAAAGGCAAGAAAAGGTTTTTGCCCCGATAAACAAAACCCAAAACATCCTTTGATGGTTACCGGAGACGAGGAGGAGGATAAAGTGCTAACTAGAGGATGGATACACATTAACACAGGTGACTGGGAAGACAGAAAAAGGTCAACGGGGTCATTCTCATTTTAAAGCCGAGGAAAGGAAGGTTCGCAGAGGTGTATGGAGGTCTAAGGCCATGCTGCAAGAGCATGAGAGAGCCAGACCTTGAACTAGACCAGCTCTGCCAGACCCCATGGGCATGACCCCTGCCCTCAGCCATCAGCTTGGGGGTAGAGGCTCCATGGAGCTAAAAGGGGCCCTGAGATTGGAGACCCTCAGGAAAAAGGCCCCCTCCCGGCCCGCAAGCTCTTTCCCAGGCCTGAGTGACTGTCTTCACGATACCTGTATCCCCTTCTGAGCCCAGGCAGGAGCCTTGGCCCTGGCACCATCTGAGCAAAAGCCCCCTTTGTAACAGATGGTCCTCTGTTCTCTGTCACCTCCTACCCTAGGAGGTGGGAGGGCAGGCTGAGTGCCACAGAGAGAGCATGGAAAGAGGACCAAGTGGTGAGGTAAATTGAGCTGTTTGAAATTGACCTGTGCTGGAAGCCCCTCCCTCTGCGGTGTGTCCTCTGAGGGACTGCCCTCACAGCCCTTTTCCCAGGATATGGGAAAAGATAGCAGCTGACGTTTTCCCAGGGAGGCGCGGTGTGACTTGGCTTTCTTTCCTGCGCGTCTGCGAGGAAACTCAGCAACGATTCTCCACCATTCATTCATACGATAAGTATTTTCCAGTGGCACCGATACTTTATGGAGCCCTGATGGTGTCGTGCTGAAAGGTGGTTCAAACCCCCCAGCTGCAGCACAGGAGACAAAGGAAGCAGTCTGCTTCCATGACGGTGCACAGCCCGGTAACTCTGGTCCACCGCCGGTGACGCAGATGAGGAGCTGCCGGCAGCCCCCCTCCCGGCCTTCAGAGATGTGAAGGTAGAAATGGGCCGGGAGGAAAAAAGGAATGCAAGTCAGGGTCCCGCTCCAAGACGTGGGACAGGGTTTTGTTGTGTTTTGTTTTTTTTTAATTAAATCACTTTATTGGGGCCTCATACAACTCTTATCATGATCAATACATGCATCAATTGCATGCAGACCTGGTGGCATAATCGTTACATATTGGGCTTCTAACCCCAAGGTGAGCAGTTAAAAACCACCAGCTGCTCCTGGACAGATTTTTCTTTGTTATTTTATTTTACTGGGGGCTCTTACAGCTCTTATCACAATCCATACATATATCCATTGTGTCAAACACATCTGTACATACGTTGTCATCATCTTTTTCAAAACATTTGGCTCCCAGAGTATGTCTGCCCTCGGTCAGGGACAGTGGTAATGGTCTTGAACGTGGGTAAGTCTGACCCTGGGTTGGTGCCCGTCCCTCCCATGCGATGCAGCTCTCACCTGTGTGTTCTCTTCCAGTTCTTCAAGGCCTTCACCAAGAATGGATCGGGGACACCCCTGTCAGGTGGGTGTGGGACTGGTGGTCCTCTCTGGTTGTGCGGGTCGGGGCCGGCCTCCTTTCTTCCCTGGGCTTCCAGTGGGCTGCAGAGGCCTGACAAGCAGCCCTGTCTAGCAGGGCGGGGCCTCCCCACGGACAAACCTGTTTGAGGTTTTCTGGAAGGAAAGTGCCTACCCCAGACAGCCTAGAACGGGTTGGTCGGCAAATAGTAGCTCGTTGGCCGCTCTTTGGGCTCTAAAGTAAAATCAGAAAAAAAAGAAAAACTTTAAGATATTATTCAGATAAAGTGACTTCCTTTGTTGATAAACACATATTTATGTCTCTCAGTTAGTTTCTAAATTGTTGCGAGGGACGGGTTTGGCTCTTGCATCTCAGAGGCTGGGAGATGCCCCAGGAGAGGCTCGGCTGAAGAAGTCCTGCTGGGACCAGAGCCTGGTGCCCGGTCTCTCGAACGGCCTATGACAGATGGGGCCGTGGCACAGAACGGAGGCCCCGAGGCTTGGGGGCAGCCCCCAGCGTCCTAGTCTCAAGCCTCTGCCTGCCGAGGGTGGGTCTCCAAGGGGTGCGCGGGACCCGTGGAACAGCCCCCACCCCCACCCCTCTAACAGCATTCTGTGGGTCGGTGGGTGCCCTCGGCCCTTGGTGCTCGAAGGCAGTGATGGATTGGACTCCTCTCCCCCTGCCCCACACCCGCTGCCCGCCTGGGGCTTCCCCCCTGCAGTGGTTGGGGCAGACGTGCAGACACTGCGGGAGCGGCTCATCGATGCCCTGGAGACCCACCGAGACACCTGGCCGCCAGCCTGCCCCCCACTGGAACCTGCCAGGTATTTGGGGCTGGGCAGACTTGATGCTGGGTGGGCCGGGACCACTGGCCGCCGCGAGCAGGAAGCCACACAAAGCCGGACAGACTAGCCAGCCTCACCCCAGTGGCTCTTCCGTGGCGATGGGTGGAGAAAGGTGAGTGGAGCTGGCCCCACGCAGGACTTGCCTGTCCTCCAGTCTAGGGAAGGCCTGACCAAGCTGGCCGAGAGGCTGATGGGTGCCACCGAGAGCCCGCTGGAGGCCACCACACCTCTTCCATTAACCCAAGGGGTAGAGTCTGGCCCCACCCCTGGAGCTGATCCCTCGTGTCCGGCTGGGCTGGGCTCCAGCATGGCTCCAGGCGCCACCTTTTGTTTGCTGTTGTCCCTGCCTCTCAGTCAACCCAGTGGAGGAACACAGGTCTCCAAATCTGATGGCCTGACCTGTAGGGCCGCCTTTGACGCCTGAGGTCTCACCCACTGGCCTTGGAAGCTTGTGGAACAATGTTCTGTCTTTAATTGGAATCGGGGAATGAATAGTTTTGTGTTCGTTCAGGTATCTTCTGTTGAAACTTTAACTTTTAAAAAGGACGCCACTGGCGTAGTGGTTGTGCATGGGACTGCGGTCCACTGGGTTAGAGGTTCAAATCCAGCAGCAAGGCTGGGCCTCCTATTCCCACCACCAGAGGGCAGTGACGCCCCCCAAAAACCAAACCAAACCAAAACAAAAGGATGCCACTGTCTCACTTGGAGGAATCCATCACCTTGGCCTTAGTATTCCCCTCTCTCTGCCTTTGTGCTGGGCCTCAGGTTCCTCATCGGAAAAGGAGATTGGCTTAGATCACCTCTAAGTTCTTCTGCTCCCAAGACTCTGGGTTCTGTGGTTCAGTGCTCCTTTCTCCCACTCGGGAGCAAAGTGTGTCTCCTCGTTGCTGTTTCCTTCCACAGATAGAACTTGTAGGGGGAGTCTAGTCTCCACCTCCCAGAAGCTCAGTTACAGCTGAACCCCGGCAGACACCCGGTCTCCCCAGGCTGCCTGGGCCCACTCCTAACTCCGGGAAGACACAAGGGGAAAAAGCGGGAAACAGCAAGGGGACCAGAGGAGGACCCAGGGTTCGGTAGCAGCAACAACTTTGAGACCGTGGGCCTCCAAGATTAGCTCCCAGAGGCACTGAGCTTGACCTCCTGGGGCCCTCAAAGGTTAGCTCGTGGGCCGGGTTGGCAGTGACATACCCCCACCAAGCCTTGTGTGGAAACGGGGTCGTGTGACGGCTGCACTCCCAGTTGCGTGGCCACTGGCTGTGGAGGGTAACAGCCAACATTGTCTCTTGCAGGCTGGAGGAGATTAATGGATTCTTTGCGAGAAACAACGAAGAGTACCTGGCCCTGATCTTTGAAAAGGAAGGCTCCTATCTGGGTAGAGAGGTGAGCTACCCAGCTTCCCCGCCCTTAGGGACGACGCTTGGAGAGAGCAGGTTTTTCCTGCCAATCCCAGGGGCTGTGCTGAGCATAGCTGGGCCCTGTGCTGTCCTGACCCCTGCTGGGAGAAATGGGAAGTGCAGGCGCTGGGCCAGCATATCCTTAAAACTTTTGTGTCTTGTCTTTTGCCCTCTCACCCAAACCAACAACGCGCTCACTTGATGCTTCCTGGGCCTGGCATCAGACTGCTGACGTCCCCTGTTGTTAGAGCTCACTGTGATGGGCATGGTCAGTTCACATACGTGTGATCACACAGCTGGTCAACGGGCCGGGCAGAGCCTTGAACCCCAGCTGTCCGCCTCCGAAGCCAGTGCTATGTCCACACAGCTCCCCTGCCCCGTCAAACCGGCTTCATGGAAGCCGGCGGCCACATGTTTCTCCCGCAGAGCAGCTGGCGCGGTCTGACTGTTCTGCTTAGCTGGCGAGCGTTCCAAGCACCGGGCCCCAGGGTCCCGCCGCTGGCGCGTAGCTGGCCTGCTGCAGCAGCTCTCCACTGTGCCCCCGGCTGGCGCCGGACTTGTGCACAAGCCACTTGGGACCTTTTCCCAGGTGTGGAGCTGGATGGGCCTGGGAGACTGTCCAGGACAGTCCGGGACAAAGAAGGCGCACGAGGCTGGGGGCGGGATGAACCGCCCCGGTCGGCGCTGAAAGGTCTTCTTGCTGGAGCTCATAAAGCCCATCCAGGAGCTCTGCCGCAGCAGCAGAAGCTTGGCAGCTGACGCTGCCCTCTGGTCCTCACGAGTGGAAGCACGGGCAGGCAGGGAGGGGGCACTGAGCTCGACCTCATCCTCCTGGGCTCCCAATCCAGAGGTGTTGGAATCTGCTCTTCTCTCTCATCGCCCACAGTCCCCTCTGTGACCAGGGTCAGCGCTCGCTGTGGGCTGAGTCCAGGGCCTGACCCAGGTGCAGGTTAGTGTGACAGAGTGCAGAGGCTTAGAGAGCAGGCTGTGGGACCAGACTGACCCGGGAGGAACAGTACAGCTGAGGCTCTGACTAGCTGTGTGGCACAGATAAAGCTTTTCTCTTCTTGCCTCAGTTTCGGCATCTATAAAATTAGAGCTTTAAAAAGAAATTCCAACCGCGGCCCACGGGCTTGGCGGTTCAAATCCAGCAGCAGCTCTCAGGAGCAAGGCTGGGTAGCTCCCACGACCACAGAGGGCAGTGATGCCCCCCCCAAAAAACAAACAAACAAAAAGAAATTCCCATGTCGTTTTCACTCACTGATATCGAGGCAGTTCTGACCTATAGCAACCCCTAGGACAAGGCAGGGTTGCCCCTGTGAGTTGCTGACTGAATCTTTTTATCGGAGTAGAAAGCCTCATCTTTCTCCCTTGAAGCAACTGCTGGTTTTGAACCGCTAGCCTTGCAGTTAGCAGCCCAATGTATAAGCCACTACGCCACCATGGCTCCTCTTGAGTAGCTACTGTGTGTTATTTTTGCAAGGCCATGTACCAAATTAAGCCACTTGGTCCTCATAACAGCCCTGTGAGGTTGGTCTTATTATCTAGTCCAGGTGGAGCCAGGATTCAAACCCTGGCAGCCTGGGCCCAGTATAATATACGGTGCCCTCTCCTGGGCTCCCAGCCATGGTTCCCTGCCCAGAGTCTTATTTAGAAGATTACACGAACTAATCTATGAACAACGACTGTTCCGTGGACCGTTCATCCACGGAAACGCCTATGTATAAGAGAGAGTTTTATATAAAGGGTAAGTGGACACTGAGAAAACATCCCAACCCAGTGCTGCCCAAGCCCACAAGTCCAACATTAGCCCAACCCATGTCCAAAACCAATCTGCAAAATTCTCAATCTCAAAAAACACCCCCAATGACGCTGACTGCAGGAGGAAAGTTAAATCAGTGAGCGTGTAAACATCTCAGTGCTGGCAGGGGTCTCCACGTGGCTCCAGCACCCAGCTGCCTCAGTGTGGGTCCATGTGGCTTCTCCTCTGGGACGTCTTGCAGGAAGTGAGCCTTGCCACCTGAGGCAGGGAACTGGCTTAAGGCAGCTGCACCCCTGCCTGACCATCAGAGAGCAAGCGATCTGAGAACTAGAAAGGCGAGGGTCAGCAAGTCATTTATCTCTCCGCCCTTCAGTTAACCCCACAGGGGTTTATCGGCCAGATTGACACAGTGAACCCTGACCATCTCACATATGACAGCCACTCAGCAAGGGTCAGTCCTTCCTCTCTTTATTGTTCTTCAAACATGATCATCATCACGTCAGGCTAAGGATATGTCCTTGATTCTGAATATAGACAGAAGATCTTATGAATCAAGGCAAAGGAAGCCACATTTTATGATACTTTTTGCAAATGGCTCTGGTGGAATTAGGGTACACTTGGACTGTCCTGGATCCCACATAGGAGGTCTCCCCAGTTCCAAGGGCCCTCCTTGCTTCTGTGGCTAGAGGCAACTGGTGGGAAGGGGTCCCTCGCCCCTCACAAGAGCCTACTCTGAAAGGTGTGGAGTCATGATAAGGGGTTCAGGAAAAGCCAGGCCCTGCCCAGCACACTGAGTCAGGACTCAGCCCCTGGCTCCCTCTGCCCAAAGGCTTGGGCCCCTGCCCCCAGATGCTCTCCCTTTGCAGGTGACACTGGACCTGACCCAGCACCAGGGCATGGCTGTGCGCAGGGTCCTGAGCACAGAGGAGGATGTGGTGAGCACCTTTGGCGTCACCGACTTCCCGTCGTGCTACCTGCTGTTTCGGAATGGCTCTGTCGCCAGGGTCCCCGTGTGAGTGCAGTGCCCCCTGACCTTATCCCTGGGCCCCATCCTCGCCCCCCTTCCTGCCTCAAGCCCAGAGGGCACTTGTTCCTGCAGTGGTTCTACTGATGCACTCTTGGGCCGGGTGGGCATTCTGTGTGGGAGAAGTGTGGGTCTGCCTACCTGGTGGGGGTGGTGCCACTGCAGGCCAGGAATCCTGCCGCAGCCCCCTCGGCATGCCCAGAGGCGGGGCCCACCCCCTGCCACTGTACCCGCCCCACCACAGCCTCCCCTGTCCATAGACAGAGTCCCTATCAGGCTGCGGGCCTGGCACGCGCTCAGAGTGGCCTGACCCTCCCTCCCTTTGGTTTTCTAATTGCAGAAAAGTTCATTAGGAGCCAGACAATAGCCAGTTCCAAAATGCCAAGCGAAAACAATCAGGCCAGTCTCTGCCGCTCTGGCAGGCTCCCACTGCTGAATGGCCTGCGCAGCGGTGCCAGATGGTGTCTTGATGCCCTCCCCAGGCAGACAAGCGATGCCCGGCTGGCCCCGAGGCAGAAGCTGGAGGGCCAAGGAGATAAAGGCTTATCGGAGGTGCCCAACAAGCTGCCCCTCAAGGCCACCTGTGCCATGCTGTGTGGCAGCTGGGCAGGGTGGCCACTTGCCCCCAACCCCTCCACTCGTCACGGCACCCCTGATGAGGCAGCTCTGGGGCTGGCCCTGCCCAGTTCTGCTGGGGAGAGGAAGCATGCCGGCTGGCCGCTGGGGGCCCGAGGGCCAGCCCAGCAAAGGGAGGAGGCATTGTTCCCTCCCTGGGAGCTGGTGGAGGGGAAAATTGTTTGTGACGATGCCCCTCCTAAGCCATCTGCTCATCTATAAACATCAGGCCGGGATGGCGGAGTGGAAAGCAATGCTCCCCTGGGCTGCCCCATCACACCGCCGCAGGTGGCCGCGTCTCTGCAGCCAGGCGCCCAGGGCTCGGCGCAGCGCGTGAAACAAAAACTAACCGCCTGTGCGTCGTCGATGCCAACTCCCAGCGAGCGATCCTCTAGATAGGGTAGCGCTCACTGCCCTGGTGGGTTTCGGAGACCAACTCTTGATGGGAGCAGGAAGTCGCATGGTTCTCCAAGGAGCGGCCAGCGGTTTCGAAGGGCTGACCTTGCAGTTGGCAGCTCCGCTGTCACCTGGCAGGGCCTCTCTTAGGGTGTAAAAGGGGGCGGTTCTGCTCAGGAGAGTCCTGCGCTTGAGGATGCCGCGTCCAGGAATGAGCGAGAGCCATCAGGAGAGCGAGAACTTGGGCAATTAAAAAGAAAAAAAAAATTGCTGCTGTTGCTATGTTACATATGCTAGAGTCACATCTCAAACCCCCTGACTTCCTTGGGGTGCCAGCAGGGTCTTGGAGCAAGCTTGGGAGGGGTCCGGGCTGCGGGAGGCCCCAGTGCAGCTAAGGGCAGAGGCCACGCCTCCGCAGTAACACGGAGTCCATGAGACAGGCTTCCACAGGCACCCAGGGTACGCCACCATGCGTGGCAAGGCAGAAGTGAGCCCCAGGCCCCCGGTTTGGTCCCAATAAGGAGGAGGCAGCGAGAACCACACCTCTTCACAAGCGGGCCCATCTCGGGGGCACCCTGCACTCACAGCCTCTTCCCGTGGGTTCTGTCCCCTTCCAGGCTGGTGGAGTCCCGGTCCTTCTACACCGCTTACCTGCAGAGGCTCTCTGGGGTCACCAGGGAGACCACCCAGACCACGATGGCACCTACCACGGCGAACAAGATCGCTCCCACCGTCTGGAAGGTTGCAGATCAGTAAGGCTGTCACGTGTTCTCCACCTGCCCTCTCCCCCGACCCCAGACCGCTCCTCCCAGGACAAATGCACACACACCCTCTCTCACTCGAGCAGTCCTGCTCTGTGTCAAGACTTCAGCACGTGCCATCCTGGGCCCAGGCCTCCTCCTGCCAACTCCGTGGGCTGGCCTTTGGGAGCCTCTGATGCTGCCCTGCACCAGGGAGTGTGGGCATGTGAGAGGAAGGCAGTGGGCAATGGGTGGCGACCTCTCCAGGGTCTGCCCACAGGGCCCCAGTGCTGACTGCAGGAGGTGCCCAGGCCTTTGTGTTTCCCCTCCTGGTGTTCACATTGCTTACATTTAACTCATTTCAAGAACAAGTAGGGTCCGTTTGGAAGGAGGAGCTGAGGCCCCCAAGCCAGCTTCCAGCCCAAACGTTTATATCCTCGTCAAATCCTTCTGACCACATGCTCCGTGTCTGTACACCGTTGTAAGCATAGAAAGCTGTGCTTCTCTCGGAGGCTCCATGTCCCTTGTTCCTGTGGTGGCCTCTCTGTCTCTAGTCTGCCTGGAGACCTCCTGTCCCAGCTCCCAGCTGCACGCCAGGCGGAAAACACTGGCCACAGCGCTTCCTTCCGAGCGGGGAAGGCATCTGATTCAAGAAGGATTCTGAACCGTGCTTAGGCAGCTGTAAGGGGTGGGAAGTGCTGATGGAGGACTAGGAGTCCATCCCGGGAGAAGGAAAGTGAGTGAGGCAGGAGGAGCCCTGTGGCTGGTCCTGACCATCCTCGTGCGCCCAGCTCTGTGCTGAGTGCCGTCCATGCACGGTCTCCTTCAGTCACAGGCCATGAGGTTGCTGGGGCAGGCGGAGGGTCCAGAGAGGGGCCTTTGCTGCAGGCATGAAGCGAGTCACCATGTCCACCCTGAGATTTGACTTTCTGCAACCTGGGGAGGTGTGTGTGTGGGGGGGGGGGGGGGCGCGGGCAGGGGTCTTACCCTATGGATAAGGTAAGTGAGATCCAGAGAGATGACCCAAGCTCACAGTCTGCTTGCTGTTAAATGAAGGCCAGGACCCAGGTGCCAGGAGACAGGAAGAGCGAGCAATGGGGGGCGGGGGGGTGTCACTGCATCAGGACTCTGCGCTTGGGCAGCTGGAGGGCGTATGAAGGACAGAGGGAGGCAGCAAGCCTGAGACTGAGCCCCCTACCCCGAGAAGCAGCCAACCCCTGTGCGTGCGTACATGTTGCTCATTTCTCCTCCCTGGGCATCTCGGCCTTCCCTCGATGGCCTGCTTGAAGCACTTGAGTCAATCGTGGGAGGAGGGGTCGGCCCTGGGGCTGGCAGGGAAACCAGCACTTTGCTTTGCGTTTAAAGCTGGCCACTAAGGGGCTCTTTCCCGAGGCAGTGCCTCTCTACCCCTCCCCTCCTGTGACCCCTGCGGGTGCTCCTCCACCTGCCCCTGCCCCATGGCTAATGCCCGTCTCTCTCTGCCTCCCTCTGGGTCTTCAGCTCCAAGATTTACATGGCAGACCTGGAGTCCGCGCTGCACTACATCCTCCGGATGGAAGTGGGCAAGTTCTCTGTCTTGGAGGGACCTCGCCTGGTGGCCCTGAAAAAGTTTGTGGCGGTCCTGGCCAAGGTAAGCGGGGCTGTGGCCTCCCGGGGCAGCACACTTCCAGCCTCGCACACCAGGCATCTTCCCTCATGGCCTGGCCGGACAGACAGCTGAACCCACAGCCCTCCCAGTCCACCATGGGCTGCCACCTCCTTGTCCCAGCTGTGCCCCCCCCAGGGCCTGTCACCTGCAGGAGTCCCAGCTGATGCCAGGCCCCCACTCTCCCCAGCGGCATGAGGCCCCAGAGCACAGCCGCACTCTCTGCCTGCTCCCAGGGAACGTACAGCCTGGGGCGGCCTCCATGCCTGGGCGAAGGGGATCCCGTGTGGTGTTCTGAGCCTCCATCTTTTCCTCTCAAACCCTGACCCTCCATCTGACCGGGCCCTTGGCTCCTGGCCATGTAGTTTCCTGGCAGGGGCTACTGTGTGCTGTCTCCCATCTACTTCCTGAGCCTGTCGTCTAACCTATATGCTCCACTCCATTTTAAGAGACTCAGGAAGGGAGCCCGAGTGGCTGGCCTTGGTCTCCCAGTTCCGGGGTGTTATGGCCAGAAGTGGGGCTTGGGAGGGTGGGCTCTCTTCTCTGCCTGCTCCTCTGTCAGCTGCCACCTCCCTCTGGAGTGCCCCTCGCCCACTCTGTGTTCCTTCTTCCTGGCCCCAGACCACCATCCCATCCTGCTGCCCTGCTGAAGGCCAAGAGCTCCGTAGAGGCTGGCTGCTGACTCTGCCTCTCGTGGCCTGGGTGGTGGCTCTCTGTGGGCAGTGGAGACGACCACCTCAGGATGCTTGTGTCTTTCCCTCCCTGGGACTCTTGGCCTACCTCCGCAATGTGCCCTTGCCGGCATGTGGTATCCGATGGTCTGGGCAGTGTCGCAGCAGGGTCCCAGCCCACCTGGGCACCAGAGACCACGCCTCCAAAGCCACTGGGGTTCCCCAACTATCCACAGCCAGAGGCTGGCTCCCAGAAGGCCACGAGGGGTTCCAGATGCTGAGATAGGGCCCAAGTGCTTTCAGGTGCCCCTCACTGCTCCTCAACCCTTGGCTCTGGGGCATCATCCCAGGTGCCACCTGCTTCCCACAGCCCTGCTGGGAGCTGGCTTCTGTTTGGTTCTTGGGGGGACTCTGGACCCTCTTGGAGGGGCGTGTTTGTGGGCTGAAGGAAGGTGCCCACAGTGATGATCAGAGGGAAGCCTGGTGGGGAGTCCAGGGGCCTGAGGCCCTGACTCTGAGATGCCCTGGCTGAGTTCAGCCATGTCCCTGTCCCTGCATGTCCCAGCTGGCCCTGCACGGTGATGGCTGGGGGACTCTGACAGGGTGCGCAGTGACTACTGGGGGACTCTGGCAGGGTATAAGGGCTCCCTGTGTCCCAGCTGGTTTTCACTCTAATAAACGCCAGCTGGGTGGGTGCCGGATGGCCCCGCTCCAGGTGAGAAACGGCCCAGAGATGTGGACCCCCTTGTCCAGTGATAAGCCCACTCACTTTCCAGTGACAAATCCATGCCCTTCACCTGAGAGTCATTGGAGAGGGGGCCGGACCACATGACCGGCAGGAGGCCCTCCACGGCCATCAAGGTGCATGCTGGGCCAGGACTGACCACTGGGTGGCATGCACCCACCACGGGCTGCTTGGTTTTGGCCTCTGGCCCATTGCCATCGGCCCAAACCCCTTAATTCATCTGTCCCCTGACATCCTGGCCCCAGAAAGCGGAAGGTTCCAAGATAGGATGAACGGGGGGCGGTGAAGGTCAACGAGAAATGCTGACTTGAGGCTGTAAATTTATACCGTGAGCACTACCAGGCTGTGTCGGCCTGCCAAGGTGAGCATAGCCCTGTGTCCAAGCACAGGACCCTGCCCAGTCCCCGGTTACCGAGGACGGTGTCCGGTCACCTGGACGCGGACAAGGTCATTGCACGACTTCTCAGAGCGTTTCTTTCTCTGAGTGGTTGTTCCTCTCTCCCCGCAGCTGTTCCCATTGTTCTTGCCCCTCTGCGAGCCTCCCCACGGCCCCTCTGCTTGGGCTTCTCTGAGCTGCTTTCTGCCGCATCCCTCTCCTCTGTGCATGCGCACACATGCGCCTTAGACAGAGTCTCCTCCCTGGAGTCCTTGTGGTTTTAAAGTGCTGATACTAATCAGATTGAAGTTGACTTATTGTCAGAGGAGCCTTTCACGTTCCTCAGAGACTGCTAGGAGTTACCATCAAGATTGAGATCTTGGCTACAAGCCCCTGGCCTGCCTTGTCCCCGCCAGCCTCCCATGGAATACAAATGGAAGGCCGTTTGCTAGCCCAGGCCAGCCCATCAGTCAGTCACCCAGGCAGCTGCCCTGTCCAAAGGCCACCTGGAGGGAGGTGGTCGCCCAGCATTCCCCACAGTCCCTGGAGAGCAGCACAAGCACCCAGCCCTTCTTCCGGAAACCTGGGGTCTATCGAATGGGGCCGGTCTTCCCCAGTGGTCGGCAAACTGGGACTCGCAAGCCATAGGCGGGCGGCTCTCTCAGTGTGAACTCAGGGCGGCCCTGAAATAACATGGAAAAATCTGAAGGTTACAAATTCAGATCACGGTGATTTCACTTGTTTGGAAAAACATATTTAAGGCTCCTGAGTGATTTTAAAGTTGTTAGGAGAGGGCTGAGTCCCGGTAGCGTAGTGGTTTGTGCGCGAGACTGCGGCCCACTGGGATGGAGGTTCGATTCCAGCTCCTCGGAGCAAAGGCTGGGCCTCCTCCTCCCCCCACCTGAGGGCAGTGATGCCCCCCAAAACAAAAAACTAAAGTTGTTAGGAGGGACAGGACTGGCTCCAGAGTTTGCTGGTCCCTGGTCTAGCCTTACTCAGAGCCCCTCCCCGCCCCCCACCCATGTCGCAGCCTGACCCAGTCCCCCAGAGAAGAGCAGCACCGGATCCACTTTGGTGTCTCGCCCCGAAGGTTGTCAGGGTGCTCCAGAAACGTGCTGCAGGGTGGCTTCTGCCCAGGGCTGCAGAAGGGACCTGCATGAGTTCTCATTCTCCAACTTCTGCCTCCTCCCTAGTACTTCCCCGGGCAGCCCTTAGTCCAGAACTTCCTGCACTCCACCAACGACTGGCTCAGGAGACAGCAGAGAAAGAAAATCCCCTACAACTCTTTCAAAACCGCCCTGGACAACAGAAAAGAGGTGAGACCGGACCGTCTTGCCCTCCTGGACGTTTATGGAAGGGGAGGGCTTAACACGGGGCCCTCTGGCCTCACTTTACCAGTTCTGGAAGAAGCAGCCATCGTGGCCAGGGTCTGCCATTAAAGATTCCTAGCCTGGGCTCGCCATGTGCTGGCCAGTCTACATTCCCAATCTCGTGGATTTCTCAACACATTCCTAGGAGGCAGCTACAGTTGCCTCCGTCTAACAGCTGGAGAAACCGAGCTAAAGAGATGAAGGGAGGTGACAGAGCTGGGATCACAGCAGCACTGAGTGTTTGAGCTGGCTTGTGAAACACAGCTTGTGGGGTCCCAGAGGTGTGTGTCCGGGTCAGGAGGCTTTGTTTTGCTGTCTGCTGCCGGTGTGTGTGTGCATGTGCATGTGTGTGAATATGTGTGCTCGGGTGGTGTGCTCTCCCGTCGACTCTGACTCGCAGCTGCCTGTAGACAGAGGAGAACTGCCCCCAGAGGGTTTGCTGGGCTGTCATCATTTCAGGGACAGATTGCCAGCCACGCACCTCATTACTGTCCACCGAGGAGATCTGCGTGAATGCAACGTACGTCTCTCTTGATGGACAGTTTCCGGAGGTTGTCTTCAATTCCATAGGTAGTCTCTTTACTCTGTTGAAAATTCCTTTGATACACACACATTTTAAATTTTGATAGAACCAAGTTTATCTATTTTGTCCCTATTTCTTCAAGTTTGGCTGTCATACATAAGAATTCACTGTCAAAACACGGTTTTAAAGGTTTGCATCTGTGTTTCCTTCTAAGGGCTTTCTTAGGACGTTGACTCTTAGGTTTAGGGCAAGGGGCTGGGGTGGCATGATAAGTTACATGATGGCTGCTCACTGCAAGGAGAGGAGTTCGAAACCACCAGGCACTCCTGAGGAGACAGTTGACGCTCTCTACTCCTGTAAAGATGTGCAGTCCTCAGACACTCACGGGGCAGCGCTTTGCCCGACAGCGCCCCTCTGAGCTGGAACTGACGTGGCCGTGGGTTCTATTGGGGGCATGGCTGCATTTTGAGTTGGCGTTTATATCTGACTGGGAGTGCATGTTAAGAGCCCAGATTGTGAACCCTGACTCCCTGCCTCCTCTGAGGACCTCCAGGTGCTCAGCATGTCTTCCTGGCCGGCCTGACAAGGAGTGCAGTCTGCCTCATAGGGCAGAACCATCTCGGGGGCTTTCCAAGACAAGAACTCTGGGTGGGAGTAGCAAGCTAGTCTTTCCTCCTCAACGCCACAGACTTTGCAGTGAGGAGCCTACCATGCAGCCCCCTGTGACACCAAGGCCCTCCCCACCCCACTCCCCAAGCCACACTCAGACCTGCTGCTTATGTGTGTCCCGCAGAGTGCTGTGATCCTCAAGAAGGTGAACTGGGTTGGCTGCCAGGGCAGTGAGCCGCACTTCCGCGGCTTCCCTTGCTCTCTGTGGGTCCTCTTCCACTTCCTGACCGTGCAGGCAACTCGGCACCATTCATACCATCCGCAGGAGACAGGTAAGTCAGGGCCCGCCCACCCCACCCCCATGGCGCAGAGCCACTGTGCTCATTAGAGGGGACTCAGAGCAGGCGGCCTCTGCAGCAGGTGACGTCCCGTGGCTGAGCGGACCGTCGTGGTTCTCCAGTGGACGTTGGCCACGCACTGACGGTGCACGTGGTCCTCTAGGACAGGGAGATCATGCAAGTTCACCCAGGCCTGCCCCCGCCTCTGTGGCAGCCCTCGGGGGGCGTACCCCCAAACTGGAGGCTCCTTTCTCAGGGTTGCTTTGACTTCAGTTTTTATGAAATAGCGAGATGTTCTCCTCTTGGGTTGTTTTTTGATTGTTTCTGTGTCTTTTGCAACTGACCACACTGAAGTCCGGTGGTCTGACCGGTTGTGTGTGGTGTCCTGCCAAAACCCAAAGGATCACTCATGCCCTCCTCCCGTGGCTCTGTAGGGCCACACTGCGCCCCCCTGCCCCGCTCCATTTAATGACTGAGCACACCTTTGCAAGGGTCCGGGTGGAAAGGAGGCAGGCCCTGCCCTGTGGGGCTGCCTGCCCCAAGGCAGTGTGGGAAAGAGCTGCCCTACAACTGCCAAAGACAAAGGCGAGGGGAGGGGTGTGTGGGTAGAAGGGGGAGCAAGTGCTTCCAGAGAAGGCAGTCTTCTGTAGGAAGGAGGCAGCCCAGGGAGGAGCAGGAGGGAGTGGCCTGGGCAAAGCCGCACGTGTGCATGTGTAAATAATGCAGACAGTCCAGCACCCACTCTTAGTTTTGTGTGTGTGTGTGTGTGTGTGTGTGTGTGTGAATAGTGCAGAGACAGTCCAGCGCCCACTCTTAGTTGAGTGGCCTGAATGCCAGGTGCTGGGCTTGCCCCTCGGGGCTGATACTGCACTGGTCACAGGCAGGGGGAGAGAGGGATACACACACACACACACACACACACACACACACCCCTTCAGGAAGCATGGTGAGTGTTGTGAAGACAGAAACAAGGGGGGCGGCAGGGAGTGGAGGTGAGCAAGGCCTTAGGGGGCCGGAGCAGGGGGCTGGAGCTCAGCCGCAGCCAACAAGGGGGTCCAAGGCCTTGCAGCGTGAGGGGTGGGGCTGAGGTGGCAGGAGCAGTTTGCTGCCAATGGGTGGTGGGCTCCAGCAGGCGCAGTGGGGGCAGACGGCGAGTTCGGAAGTCGTGGGAATGCTACTGGTGGGCTGCACAAGGCTAGTCAGTGTGTCGCTGGGAGAAGTCAGACGCGGGCCGTTGTGCAGGGAGCTGATGATGGGGAGGTGAACAGTCCAGAGTGTGAAGGACCAGAGTGGGGGTCAGCCTCGGTGTTGGGCCTGAGCACCTGGTGGGTGACGTTCCTGCGGGCCGAGAACTGGGGAGGCCGGTGGGTGGAGGGAGTCAGTTGTGTGGGTGGGGATTGGGCTTGTGCTTCTTAGACCTCCAGACGCATCTGGGGCCGGGAAGACCAGGATAAAGAGCCGAATGGTGTGGTCATTAGCACACCGTCATCGAAAGGCTGAATGAGCTCCCCGGTGGGTGGGTACAGGGCAAACAGAGTTGAGGGCTGAGCTCTGGGCAAGACAGCCTCCAGACCCCTGCCAGAGGAGGTGCCAGCAGAGGAAACAGGCGTCGTGGGCACCGAGGTGGCAGAGGGACACAAAGAGAAGAGTTTCGAGAAGGACTCAGTCACCCAAGGTCATGCTGCCAAGAGGTGGCAGAGACAGGGGGTCTCCGTCGGCATCTGCTACAGTGAGGAGTCACTGGGTGGGACCGGGGCATCCAGTCCGGTAGAGCAGAATCCGGGAACAGGAGTAGAGACCTGAGGTGGACGGGATTCCAACATACCAATGGTCAGGAAGGTTTTGCTCACTTACATATAAGGTCGCCGTGACTAGTGACTCGAGTCACTGGGATTCCCCACCCGCCACTGCCCGACCATAATCTACCCACCACCGCCGCCTAACCCTAACTCACCCCTACCCCTCAGGGGCTGTGGCCAGCACAGACTCTCTTTACCGTGACAGTCGTCACTGTCCAGGTTGGACCATATTTAGGGAAAGTGGATGGTTCTGTAAGGAAAGAAAGGTGGAAAGGGGAGGAGGGGAGGCTGTGTGCGAGCCAGCGCAGGACCAGGAGGTAGAACTGGTCACTGGAGCCACCTGAAGGGGATGCAGGAGTAGATGGGGGGATCCCCGAGAAAGGTGGACACAGAGGGGAGGAAGAGGCAGCAGGGGGTGGGGGGACTAGATTGACTTTCCCAAGGCTGGTTGTGCAGCTAAGCAGCCGCTTGGAACCCGTAGACTGCAGGGAAAATGTGGGCTCCGCCTCCAGCCCTAAGGTATGGTAGACCGAGATTTCTTCAGGAAGGGGACAGGGCATGCTCAGGGCCTTGTGAGGCAGTTCAGAGAGCCCAGTGGACACAAGCTAAAGGTATGAGAGCCAGCTTAGGCCAGGATGGCATTATAAGAGCCTGAGGGCAGGAAGGCCAACAGATGTGGGGCCCTGCCCACCTCTCTCTCCAGCCCCTTCACAATGAGCCTGCTACCTGCTGGGGACTTTGAACAATGTCCCCAACAAGTGGCCAGACTTTTGGATGAATGGCAGAGAAAAGGGGGTGGGAGACTGGATTCCATATTGGGGGTGAGATGGGACCAACTCTAAAGTGGTCCCTGCAGGAGCGGGGGTGGGGGGTTTCAGGCAAGAAGACAGGGCCCCGTACTGGACATGGATGGTCAGTGGAGGGGTGGCCCTGGTGGGCATAAGGATGAGGTGGCGGGTGGAGGGCATGGTGGTGGAGGCACCAGAAGAGCGCCCCCTCCTCCTCCCCACCTTCCCCCAGCTAAGGGCATCTCCTCTCCCTATAGCCAAGCCCCAGGAAGTCCTGCAGGCCATCCGGGGCTACGTGCGGTACTTCTTTGGCTGTCAAGACTGTGCCGAACACTTTGAGCAGATGGCCGCCGCCTCCATGCACCGGGTGGACAGCCTGGACGGCGCCGTGCTCTGGCTCTGGACCAGCCACAACAAGGTCAACGCACGCCTCGCAGGTACCCGAGGGCCACTGCCAAGGGAGAGGTGGGGGCGGGGTTCACTCGCTGCCCCACCGGTCAGTGCCCCCAACTCTCAGAGTCCTTCCGGGTGCCTTCCCAGCCCGCTTGATGATTGTCCGTATCCTTAGCCCCATTTTCTAGATGGGGAAACTGAGGCTCGGATGCTGTAAGACCCCGGTCTTTCAACACCACAGATGTTCTAGGCTCCCCAAACTCCTGCCACTCCAGCCCTGTCTGCTGGCTCACAACCCCTGCTCAGACAGGGAGCTGGTCCCCCCACGCCCCGGCCCAGGGCTGCTGTTAGAATGGCCCAGAAAACAGAGACTAGTCCTTCCTGGAAACAGGGACTGCTACCTCTAAGGAGAGGCGTGTCTTCTCCGAGTTTCCTTATTCACAAGGTTTGCTCCCCCTACCGCCAGCATCTGCGAGGTAGGTGGGGGCGGGAGGGGGGGGGGGTCAGTAGGCGAGTGCCTGAGGGCTGGAGGGTGGCACAGCCATCTGTAGACAGTGGGCGGGGTTGTCTGTGAGGAGGCTGCCAACAGGCTCCCTGGGCCCAGAGGTGGGCGGAGCTGAGGTTAAAGGAGCTGAACTGAGCAGGTGGTGGGTGCAGTGCCTGCACTTGGTCTTGATCTCCCGGGACCTCCTGGTGGACTTTGAAAAGGCACGTGCCTGCTCTCTCCTCCCACCCGCCCTGCCCAGCCCCGCCCCCTGCCACAAAAAGCTCCACTTAACCCTCCAGCCCCATGACCTCAGTGACCTCGGCAGGCCCCTGCTCTCCCTCGGGGCCTCCCTGTTGGAGTGCAAAGGAGCCCACCTGCGACTGCACAGTCCGGTCTGGGGTCCCTACCCAACTGGCCAAAGGCAGTACTGACAAATGGATGACACTTACCTCCAGTCCACCCTAAAGAATTGCAGCCCACCACCTGCCCCCAGTGCCCCCAGGGTGCCTGTAAGACTCTTTAGCAGGTCTGTGTTGTGTGCTACTGGGCAAGGCCTGGCCACTGGGGCTCAGCCCTGGAAGCTCCTGTCGCCCTTCCCCGGGTAGTCGTTCTGTCTGCCTTTGCCATCCTTCGTGGAGGTGGCTGCTGCTGCTGCTGCTGCTGTGTCCTTGTGGTCAACAGCTTCCATTTTCCTATTAAAACATTTAGGAGCGGGCTGAGTCCCGGTGGCGTAGTGGTTGTGCGCGGGACTGCAGCCCACTGGGACGGAGGTTCCATTCCAGCAGTGGGCCTGGGCCTCCTACTCCCACCACCGGAGAGCAGTGATGCCAAAAAAAAAAAACCAAAAACAGAAAAGAAAATAATCTGTAATCACAGGGTAGGCCAGAAAGACTCATATAAAGTTTTTGTTTTTTAAGATTTCTCAAACCCCACCAAAAGCAGACCAACCAAAGGCTGCAAGACAAGTCCTTCCGAGCCCTGCTGCTCCTCCCATATCTGACCCAGGGGCTCTGCCGGGCGGAGGCACCTGCGAGGGAGGAGGGGCGTCTGGGTGGGCCCACGTGTCACCACTGGCTGTGTGTGCTTCTCTCCCCAGGTGCCCCCAGTGAGGACCCCCAGTTTCCCAAGGTGCCGTGGCCCACCCGTGAACTCTGCACTGCCTGCCACAACGAGCTCCGGGGGGAGCCCGTCTGGGACCTGGGTGCCACCCTCGGTTTCCTCAAGGCCCACTTCTCCCCTCAGAACATGGTCTTGGGCCCTCCTCACGCCCAGCCTGGCCCCCGGGCTGCTGGGGAGCGGAGGGCAGGCAGCCTGGAGGTGGAGCCAGGAAACGCAACTCTGGGCTCTCGTGAGGCTTCCGTCTCCATGGGCCCCGGCACGGAGACCCCCCGACTCACCGTCCCAGATGTTCCAGCCGAGCCGACTGGGGCAAGCCTCGCACATGCACCAAACCCCCGCCTGGGTTTGATCCGTGCCGCCCCGGACCAGGGTTCCCCTGAGCCAGGGGCGGGGATCCAGGGGGAAGAGTCGGAGGAGCTGCAGGGGCAGCACCACCTGAGCAAGCGTGACACGGGGTCCCTGCTGCTGGCCGACCTCCCGGCTGAGCTGGACCCGCCCAGGGGCCTTTTGGGGCCGAGGCACCACATAGGCCGGCGCTCCAAACAGCTGGCCAGCATCCCTGAACGGGAGCCTGAGCCCAGAGCCGGGCGGGGCCGAGGCCAGTGGCTGCAGGTGCTGGAAGGGGACTTCTCCCACCTGGACATCAGCCTTTGTGTGGGGCTCTACTCCCTGTCCTTCCTGGGCCTTTTGTCCGTGTACATCTTCTTCCGGGCCAGAATGAGGGCTCTAAAGGGTCGCACTGGCCACTTGGCAGCCTGACCCACCCCCCAGGGAGACAAGACAAGGAGCGGCTCTCCGTGAGGCACTTTCAGCCGCAGCCTCCTCCCCCTGCCCCTGCTCCTCTCTTTCCCAGCACAGGAGAACTGGAGGCCCAGGGAAGCCACTTGCTGCAGTGACCCTCCTTGGGCCTTCTGGGAGGCAGGTGTCAACGTCGACCCAGGGCTCAAAGCCACCTAACTGCAGGGCGGGGGTGCAGCCTGGGCTCAGACCCGGGCACTGCCCCCCACATCACCATTTCCTGGCTGGTTTGCAGCTCTGCCCCACTCTTGCCTGGCCCCAAACTCAGCCTTTCCCGCTTGATCTTGCCCCTTACCTGGGTAAGAGAGACCATGGTTTCCAAGGTTCTCCATCCAGAGGGGGTCCCCTGGGTGGGCCGGGCATTGTAGGGCTGTCTGCACCAGAGAGGAAGAGGAAGACAAACCTCTGCCCTTCCTCCACCCCTCAGACCTCCTGGGTGGGGTTCGGCTTCTGGTGGGTGCTGGAAGCCTCAAGACCCACTTCCACCCCACACCCATGCTGTAGGGAGAAGCTACCCCGCCTGCGGGGGGTGGCGGTTGTGGGCCTGCAGACGGTGGCTGGTGTGGTGAGGCTTGGTGGAGGCAGGCAGTGGCGTTCTGGAGTGGGGTGAGCGGGAGGAAAGGATGGTGGCTTTGAATTGTGCTTTGGCTTCTCCCTCCTGGGCCCCACCCCTCTCTGAGCCAGTCCCTTTTGATTTTGCCTTCCAGAATAGATGCTTATCTTTGAGTGCAAAGGATGCCGGGGCAGGGGTAGCGAGGGGCTGTTCTCCATGCCCCACCTCCCTGCAGGTGGAGGGGAATGCTATGAACCCGCACCTTTCCCACTCTCCCTTCTGCTGGCGCGCGGGAATAAATTATTTTTAGTAAAGCACTCATCAGTCTGCCCTTTCACTTCTGGTCTGAAGGTCTTGTTCGAATTCAGAACGCCAAGTACAGCCCCACCTGGCACCCTGCTGGAGAGGGTGCCCACTTCCCCCGGGGGGGCTCTCTGGGCCACCAACACCATAGTCTCCAGGGGTGCCAGGCCAGGCTCCGGGTGACCCCCTGTCCCAGGGCACGCCTGCTTCTGTGCCCTCAGGCCTGCTCAAAACACCTGTGTGCGTGTGCACCTCTGCCTCTAGTCAAGTGAAAGGCTGGGTTTGCGCCCTGGGGGCCACACCCCCCCTCCAGCCCACACCCTCATGCTGGTTGCTGGGAGTCGGTGGTATTAGGGGCTGCTCTTAATTCCCCCCCTCCCCGCCCCCCCCTCCCAGTTTTGCAAGGATCAGAGTGGCTGGTAATAAACCTCATTAAGGGGAAGCAGGAGCCACAATCCGATTTGAGGTTTTCAGACGGCTTCGGCACACGGTGGAGCAGGTGGGGTGATTTGCCCGGGCATCTGGGACGGGAGCCAGGCCAGGCTGGGGTCAACTCCCCCCTCCCTTGTTTCTGCCCCATTTTACCTCTTCAGCTGCCTGGCCCTTCTGGTTATCTCCCAGCCCAGAACTCTCTGCAGGCCCCCTCTCTTGGGTTCCTGTCCAGCGGGCTGGGGGAGTGGGAACCCTTGCTCCAATCTTCCACTTGGTCCTCCTTACTCCTGGGCCAGCTCGTCGTCCCCCCCAGCTCCTGTCTGAAGGCCCAAGAGGGTCGCGCTCTCAAGGCCTGCCTGGGTGGCAGCAGCCCACCAGCCTCCTGGCTGGGCATCTTAAGAGGCTGGCAAGGCTGTGCAGTGGGTAAAGCAGTCCTGGCCTGAAAGATCCTCCTGGGAGCCAGTGCCCAGGTGTGTGCACAGGCCAAGAACATGGAGCGCCCCACCGCCCGCTGTTCGCTACCTGACCGGTCCAGTGCGGTGATCTTAAACCAAACGGGGCTCTCTAAGATTAGGACCACTGGGGAAGCGCAGCCCCTCTGCTGGCCAGGGCCGGGCCACTGACTGGGTCCTCTTCGCTCCGCCTCCAGTGGCCAGTTCAGCCCCTCTGATTGATACCTCGGATGGGCCCCGCCCCTGCCTGGCTTTGCTGGCTCTCACCTTGATTTCCCCAGGGCTCTGGCAGCAGCTTCCATGAACCGGATTCCCCACCAGCTGGTCCCCTCCCCCACCCAGGCTGCAGGCCTCCGTCTGGGTTCCTCCCCTGCCCCCTGGGAGAGGACTCTGGGCCGCCTGTTGTGGAGCTGGGAGGCGACTGATCCAGGAAGAGTTCCTCCAGGGGACAGTTGTGGTGGGCTCCGACAGAGGAGGGTGGGCTTGCAGGCTATTCCAGAGGGAGAGATGGGAAAGCCCAACAATGAGAGAGGGAGAAGGAGGAGAAAGGAGAAGAGACAGGCTGGAAATGCAAAGCCGGAAGCCACTAGTCAGAATCCTCTTCAGTGTGGCACTTTTCTCAATGGTGGAAGTCAGGCCAGACGAGGCACAGACCCTGCTCTGTGGCAGTTACATTAGAGAGGAAAGGCAGACAGCAAATGGGGGTGGGGGTGGTTTAGAAGGAGCACCAGCAGGCAGGGTGCCCAGGGAGGACTCTCCCAAGACTTGCAGGATGAGAAGGCAGCCAGGCCCCTCAGAAGCCACCTCTGGGCTGCGGAGACCTCAGAGGGACACCCCACCCTCGGTCTAGCTCGCCGGCTCTCAACCTGTGGGTCATGACCCCTTTAGGGGTTGAACGACCCTTTCACAGGGGTCCCCCGATTCATAACAGTAGCAAAATGACAGGAAGTAGCAACGATAATAATTTTAGGGTTGCAAGTGACCACCACATGTGGAACTGCATGAAAGGGTCTTGGCATTAGGAAGGTTGAGAACCGCTGGTCTGACTCCTCCCCAGAGCCTTGGCTTCAGTGGGGTGAGCAGCCCGATGCCACCCATCCTGGGTGTGTGCAGAAGCGGGCTTCCCGGACGGAGTCCCGCAGGAGAGACTGGAGAGGCCCCAAGAGAACTATCAAATCTGGCCGCAGGCCAGGAGAGCCACATCCAGCTCCGACAAGTGTCCACTCTGGGTGTGAGCCCGGCTATGTGCCCCAGGGTCCCCTCCGATCTGTGGAGTGGGGCGGCCTACTTTGCTGGATTGCCCCCAAGACAGTAAGGACAGACAGCCCACTGCCCGTGGGGTGAGCAGGCCCGGGCTCAGGGCCAGGGTGGTCACCAGCCACTGCTCCAGAAAGTGCTCTGCTCTGTTGGGGCTTTACGAGTCAGAATCAACTCAGAGGGGCTTTCGTGGGAGGCATGGTTCATATAAGTGTCGTATGAGTGCAGAGAAAACCCGAGGGCCCTATTTATGCAGAGGTTTCCCGGAGTCATTCAGCAGATGCCACGGCAGCCTGTGGGAGGACGCACATTAGGGACTCAGTTACGAGGTGCTGAGAGGAAGTCATGCCTCTCCCTCTCCAGTCTGCCACAGCAGGCGGGGATGGACCTCTTCAGGGGACTCCAAATACGTCTGTGAGTTTGTTGCCATCTTAATGATGGCAGTCATTAGTGATGGCAGTGACTAGTGATGATAGTCACCAGACCTTGGACCAACATGTAGTATGATTCTGGTTTTAGAGATGAAAAGATCTAGACAGAAACACTCTGTCTCCTGTGCTCCCCACCTAAAACCAAATGAAATGGCCTAAGGTGCTCCTAGGACTTCATGTCCAGTTCCCACCTCACCCCAGGACCCCCGTTTCTATCAGTTTCTTACAAGCACTGCTGTGGCTCGTGCTCCTTTTCCTTGGGGCACTCAGCTTTTCCTGAGAGGTTTCATGTGATGGCATTGGCCCTCCAGTGGTCAACACCCACCTTCTCCACGAGCAGAGATTCTGACTCGCTTCCTGGGTTTCCGGGGTCTGTGTCTGCCGTGTGTGGGTGGCAGGAGATGGAGATGCTCCCAAGGAAAATCACCTTTTCCCAAATGCTTGCCCCTTCTCTACACAGGAGGGAAGGGAAGTACACCCCACCCCCTCCAGGCCCATCTCAGATCCACTGGGAAAGAACGGGACGCCCTTGATTTCAGCCCCTGGAGTTTCCTTGGCCTGTACTCACAATGCACTATAAACTGGGTGACTTAGGAAATCACATACATTCTCTCTTGCTTCTGGAGAGAAGTCCAAGGCCATGTCTCTGAAGGCTCTCAAAGCTCCTTCCTAGTCGGCCAGGCAGACCTTTCTAGAGGCTCTCCAGACGGCCCCATCATCACAGGGCCATCTTCATCTGTGTGCCTCTGTCTCTTGGGTACACCCACCAGGGTGCCACTCCTGTTAAATTAGGGGCCTCGCATACCTTTAGGGATACAAATCAGTCTCTAAGTAGCAAGAGGAGGAGAGCTAGTATAATCTGCAGCAGAGGTTCAAAGGGTTCACTCTTCACTTGGGGTCTTGTTAAAAGGGAGATTCTACCTCAGTCTATCCGGGGTTGAAATGCAGGCTCCCAGCAGCAGGGGGTTAAAGTGGAACAAACCTGTTCAAAGCCCTGCTCTCCTGGCTCTGCTCTGTGACTTGAGAAGAGCCTTCCTCTCTCAGTGTCAGCTTCCTCTGGGAATGTGGCTTGACTGCCTTGAGGTCACCTTACCTCTCTCTGATTCCCCTTGCTTTATTGTCGGCTCAGTGTGGGGAGCAGAGGTTGTTCCTGCAGAACCTCTGGAGAAAGCACATCCAGCTGAAGGAAACCACAGTTCCTGGTGTCTGTTCCGATGGAATCCCGCCTAAATGCAGGACCTCCTGTGAACAAGGAAACCCGTGGCAGAGCCCCGCACTGCACCATCCCCCACATGGGCTTTTCCAAGGAAAGCCCAATACCCTGTCCAACACGTGCTCCTCTCTGACACCTTCTGTCACTGCCAACATCTCTTGAGGGGAAAGCTCTTCTTCGTGAGTCCTCAGCTTTAAGAATCCAGTAATAAACTACTCCTATCCCCAACTCTTGTGCTGTGAACGTCTCCCCCATTTCTGCTTCTGCCCCTGCATACCAGTGCAGGGTATGGGGCTTTGGGTATCCTGGCTGCACCTGCCACTGGCTTGTCCCCTTCCTCTCCAGCCCAGCTCATTCTCCCCTTCCCTACCACTGGCCTTATGTAGCCCTCATGACTCCAGAGGTCTCAGAGACTCAGGGTCCCAGTTCCTTCTGCAGAAGCGAGGGTCTCCCCAAACCTGGCCCTCTGCGTGGAGGAGAGCACCCCCACCCCACGGCCTCCAGGAGAGTCACTGGGAGTGCTTAGCATCTCCAGCACCGCCTGCTCACCTTGTTCTGGGTTTCACTGTTGCCCAGGAGGACAGAGAGAGAGAGAGCCCAGAAGGAACAAGGCAGAGGTGGGGGACCTCAGGCAACAAGAGGGGAGGCTAAGTCACTGGGGTACGCACCTTAGGGAAACTGAGGAAGACCCAGGGGCTAACTCCCTAGATCTTCAGGTGAGAGCTCCCACTCATCTCAAGCTACATCAAGGGAGCAAAAGGCTCACGGGCTGTGACTTCTCTCTGTTTAACCTCCTGCCTATAGTAGGGTTCACCTCACCAGTGTCTGCCCGGAAGCCTTTGCCCACCACGGAAGCGCAGCTCATTGTTGGAAGGGACCGAGCACCGTATCCAGCCAGAATCTGCTTTGCAACATCCCCACCGAGCTCTCAGACAGCAGTGCTTTCGAGGCTCAGGCGTCTGCTGTAGAGAGGAGGGATTGCTGAGCAAGTCAGGCTGGGAGTATTGATTATTTTTTGGGGGGGAGGAATCCAGCTAAGCTACCACTTTTCACATTGAGCACCAAAATAAATTCCTGTAGGTTTACAAACGAATGTAAAATAAGGCAGCAGAAGATAAATGATAAAAACAGCGGACAATATACAGTGAGAGTTTGGACTACTTGACTGCATCAACCTTTTTAAAAAAAGTTAAAAATAGGGAAAAAATCAAACTGCATATATGACATGGGAACTATATGCCATAAATACGTCAAAAGCCAATGAATATTATATAATGTATAATTTCAAGAATGAGACCTGTGTGGACTGCTATGAAAAATGCTCAAGAAGGCACAATTTTAGTAAAAATAAAAGTACTGTAATATATATGAATGTCTGTCTGAAAGAGTCGGGGAGAACATCATCCAACCACAAACCGGCTGTATTTTGGGTCAATCACTCCCACTACCATCCATTTGGCCCCACTCCCAGTGAGTCCTCTGTAGGGTTTCTGAGACTGCAAATCTTCCTAGGAGCAGACAGCCTCGTCTTTCGCCTTTGGAGTCACTGGTGGCTTTGAACCATCAACCTTTTGATAGTCAAATCCTTAACTCGCTGTGTCACCTGGATTTCTTGACAAAGACAGTACCCCTTGCTGTCTAGTCAATTCTGCTGAATCAAGACGAAAGCTTTCTGGGATCAGACAGCCTCATCCTTCTCCCTTGGAGGAGCTGATGGGTTTGAACCACCCGCCTTCTGGTTAGTAGTCTTAACAAGTTGACTTGAGATTGCTCACTGCCATAGGATCAATTCCAGCTCAAGCCAGCATTACGATTTGGGACGAGGCCAGCGAGGGATCTAGCGTGTAGAATCAAAGGAGACGTCTCCAGGTCTTGAGGGGCTGGTCAGTTCCTTAGAGCTTGCACCATGCTAGGAGGTGGCGACTCGGCACTATCAGGTCGATTTGACCCCACAGTGACTGTGAGATGGTAGAACTCTCCATGGGGTCCTTGATGGACAGAGACTGCCCGGTCTTCTCAAGGAATGGCTCGGTGGTTCCCATCGCCCATCTCATTCGCAGCGGGTCCCTCCTCTGTGACACCACCACGGTGCCCAGTTACCGCTCCCCAGTCCCTGATTTAAATATGAAGATGTGGTTTAAAGCTCCTTCCCACGATACACACATCTCCCTTAAAAGCAAACCCCCAAAATGACAAGGACAATTACTAAGATTAGGAGATTTTAAAGTTTGATTGTACCTAAGAAATACACTAAATTTATTGAAAATAACGAGCCCAAATACTAACGCCCATTAAGAGCTACCAGTTCGTGCCCATCATACTGACACAGGTGAAAATCGAATGATCATCATCTAGGGTTAGCTAGAGGGAGGGGAAATGACGTAGGCCAGGTGTCTTTTGCTGACTAACAGTCCACCTCAAAATGCTGTGGTTCGTGAGACCACAAAGCCATTTATTTCACTCCCGAACCTGCAGTGTGAGCAGAACTTTGTGGAGGACCAGTCTTCTCTGCTCCGTGCAATGCATCTGGATAGGGGTCTTCAGGCAGGATGTCCATCAGAAGCTCAACTGGGGCGGTGGGCAGGGGCCTTGGTGCCTCTCAGTAGCGCCTCTGTACATTTCTTTACAAACATCTGAAGAGAACCAGGTGTAAGTGCGTGACATCTGCCCATGCTAGCCTCAGAAATGACAAAGCCGTGCATTTTCTGGAAGCCATTGGTTAAGGCAAATATGAAGGTCCGCCCAGAATGCAGGGACAGAGGTCTGCCTGGATTCCAGGACACAGTCACACTCCACATTTTGATGGGTGGGGAAGGAGGTAGAACATGATGTGGCAGCCCTTGGAAAATGCAATCGCTATAACAGAGCGTTCTCACACTCTACTGGTTAGAGGCTTTCAAGTGGATTTGGCCTCACAGCAGCCCCCAGCGACTGAGGAGAACCGTTCCTGCAGGTGTTCTTGGCTGTTCTGTGGAAGCCAATCGACGGTATGCCTTATTGATCCCTCAGAGCCTTTGTGAGTCTCTGGGTCCGCTGGGGAGCACTTTAACAGTTGCATCACCAGACTCGTATGGACCCAACCTTTGGGAAACAACGGGTCATGTTTTAAAAGCCTTAAGAAAATGCATAACCTTTGACCCAACAATTCTATTTCTGAAATTTATCCTGAAGAAGTAGTTGAGGAAGTTTACTAAAGTCTGCCACATGGATATTTATAGTATAAAAATAAGGTTAGCCTAGAGCCTCAAACAGGAGATTTATTAAATTATGGTTCATCATTATAATGGAACGGAATGCCGCCACTAAAAATGATTTGGCCATGTTCTTTTAACCTGAAAATATCTTCATGCCATAGTTTTAAATGAAATTATCAAGTTGCAGAAACAGTTCTGTTCCTAGTTTTGGAAAAAAAGATTTGGGGCATTGAATGTCTGGATGAAAACCAGGGGCCTTCAAAAAGTTCACATACAAAATGCTAGGTGTGGTCAATGGTCCATGGTAGGATTATAGGTATTTGTTTTTCTTCTTCCCTATCTGCAATTTTTCTTTTTCTTTCTTTTTTTTTTTAGGCATCACTGCCCTGGTGGTGGGAGTAGGAGGCCCAGCCTTTGCTCCTGTGAGCGGGAATTGAACCTCCATCCCAGTGGGCCGCATTCCCGCGCACAACCACTACGCCACCAGGGCTCAGCCCCTTCTTTTTCTTTTTTTTTTTTGGGTGGGCATCACTGCCTCTGGTGATCGTGGGCGCTACCCAGCCACTGCTGGATTTGAACCGCCAAGCTCGCGGGCTGCAGTTCCGCACTCAACCACTTATGCCACCGAGGCTCAGCCCTGCAATTTTTCTTAAATAATTACTGCTTACCCAGCTAAAAATAACTTCATGGGCTGAGCCCCGGTGGCATAGTGGTTGAGTGTGGGACTGGGGCCCACTGGCTTGGCAGTTTAAATCCAGCAGCAGCTCTCCAGAAGCAAGGCTGGGCCTCCCACTCTCACCAGAGAGCAGTGATGCCCCCCCAAAAAAAAGATTTAAAAAATAACTTCAATAGACCAAGAATATGAACTTTCAATTCCTATAAGAAGAAATAAAAGATTGATAAATGTATGAAACAACATTCTACTTCAGTCTTCAAGGAAGTGAAAACCCATTCATGTACTATCATGCTTTATACATTTCATGATGACGCAATCTGATGCGGAGGTTGATCATGTAAATGGCTATAACCTTTCAAGAATAATAATTCGACAACCATAAAAGGGTTGATACCACTTGAGTCAGCAATTTTAGGGCTCAAAATTTATCTTCGAGATATAACCTGAGATACTGACCAAACACCAGGAAGAACCTGTATGTCAACTAAGCAGAAGTGCAATCCTCCCTGGGCCTAGTTCCCACCGGCATGTCAGCTAGAGCCCCCCACTCTCCAGGGCCAATCTTGGCCTCTTTCTTGTGCCTCCCGATATGGAGACCATGAACCAGTTACCATTGATCCTCGCCTTTTCTCTGTGGGTTTAGAAGAGGGAACTATTTCCCTATGCTAACATGGGCCATATTTCGAGGAAAAGGTGGAAGAGATCGTTGTCTGTGTGAAAGTATGCCTGTAAACTTGATTGAGGCTGAGCACATGTGTCTCTATGAATGGACCTACCTCATGTCACTCATTCATCTCTGCTGCCTGGCCGGCTCCGTTTGTCGGAGCCGTGACCCTGCTTTAAGTTTGGTGGAGACATCTCTCCCTCTGGGATGTGCTCCGAATCCACCTAGCCAGAGTCAAATACCCTTGAACTTCCAGAGCATGCTTTGTCTCCCCACAGAGCATGGGTTACCCTGCAGTCTGGTGACCTGGCTACTGTCATCCCCGCCTGAGCTCCACTAGGGCCCACCAGGCAGGGTCAGGCTTCTCGCCACTGTAGCTAGGGACCGGCCTGGCTCACAATTTTTAAGATGCCCCTGGAGTTCACTTTCCTGGAAGCAGTAGTGCTCCATTTCTGGGTGTCTGCAGTCCCCTTCCCTGAAGATTGAAAAACAAGACACACGTGTCACCGGTGGGTGCGTGTATATCTGAGTTATATTGAAAACCCTTCCGTGGCAGCATAAACAGAACTGCCAACAGCTGCTTCGGCCTGCTGTTTCCTGCCTGGTCTCCCTCCTGCACTCCACATGCACCATCAGCAGTCACTCACTCGTTCCAGGGGAGAGCTCTAGCTCTCGGACCCCTGGTTTCTGAAATCCCACTCCACATCTTCTCAAAGCCTGTTTCCTCTCTCGACACACCATCTCCAGCTTTGCCCATCCTGTTGGCAAACACGGCAGTGGCCTCTGACCACTCTGGCCTCATTCCCTTGATTGGTACATCTCTGCTCTTTCTCCTGCGCCCGACCTGGCCTCGGCCTCTCAGGATCTTCCTAAATCTCCCCTTTCCTGTCCTCTGGCCCCTTGCTCAGAATCCTGCATCGTCCCGTACCGACAGGGATAAAGACCAAATCCCTCAGCTTAGTGCCCTGCTCCCTGTCTGACCCCAGCACGCTTTTTCATTAGTAACCAGAGCCCTGTAGCCAGATACCTGTGTGATTTTGGGAAATGAGTCCACTTTCCTGAACTTCCGTTTGTCAGTAAAACAGGAACAGTAACGGCTAAGCGCTGGGGACCTACAGGGTAGAATAAGACAGCCGTCTCTGATTCCCTGATTGCTGTTCGGTGGTGAGATGGTAGGAAGACAGACTAGAATCAGATGAAGAAATGAAAAAGGAATAAATGCGTTGGAAAAAAGTAAAACAAATCCTCAAGAAGATCATAACGATCTCACAAAATAGAGATGAAAATTCGCCAATAAACCTAAAATTCAATGCAATTCCAAAAAGCCCACTGTTGTTGTTTTGCTTTTTCAGAACTCAAAAGCTTATTTAAAAATGTTTGTGAATTTTAAATTGCTGAGTCTGTTTCTTTTTTGAGGGGGGGACACAAAATACGTATGAAGCGTCATCCAAACCAACACCATGACTGTACTCTAGGAATAAGTGGCTCACAGTAAAAAGAGCAAAGGCAGACCCACGAATCTACAGGTACTTCATTCAAAGGTGGCACCTGAAATTGATGGGATAGTTAGTGGATGGGGATGGCGAAAAAACAGGATGTCTGCCGTACACCAAAGAGCATTCCACACACACACACACACACACACACACCCCACCATGAAGGTGACTCTGACCCACAGTGACCCCCGGGGGTAGAGTAGAGGGGTCCTTGGGGGTTCCCAGGACTGTAGCACTCACAGGAGGAGGAAGTCTCATCTTCCTCCCACAAGAGCATCCTCGGCAGAGTCAAAGCCTGAACACAAGTGGTAAAATTGCAGAGTTAATAAAAAATGGCATCAGAGGTAGGCAATTCAGGTGTGTGTGGGGGGTGTGGTGGTCATGCACTCAATATGTCAATTTCATGATTGAGATGTAGGGGTGGAGTCTAGCCTGTTAATCTGGAGATAGCCATTGAGTAGCCAATGAGGCCTCTATGTGGGCATGGCTTTCTCCTGAGACTTCTGGGAAATCTTGCGATATTACCCTCGTGGGGATGAGAAGCTATCTCCCCAGTTGTTGGGAGTTAGTCTCAGAGATGAGAATTACAGAGAAGACAAGATGGCAGGGTCCGAGGAGCTGAAGGAGCCGGAGAAGCCACATGGCCTTACCCAGATCTCTGAAGCTGGCGAAGCCATGTGGAGAGCCCCACCAGTGCTGAGTTGCCTCTACCACCACTGGATGCTGTTGATGGACCCTGAGTCCTGGAAGCAAGGAGCCCTGGGGAGACCCCTGGCAGTGGCGGGACTCTGCACCCACTGGCCTATGAGTTGGAAGGAGACATTATGGGCGAATATCAGACTTATGACTTTGAACTGACTGGGTTGGGATGCTTTCTCAATGTTTCTTTCCTCTTGTATATAAACCATTCCCTTATATCTATCTGTGTGCCTATGAATTTGTTTCCCTAGTCTACCTGGACTAACACAGGGGGGAGTATTAAACAAAACCCCAACCCTAAATGCATAAACCTTACGGTGACATATCTGGATTTCTGACGTCATACAGGAAGGATTTCAGTTCCAAATAGGATGTCAAGTTAACAAGATGATGATAGCCAGGGGAAGATATTTGAAGATCTAAAACCATCCCCTGCCTCATTCTGTAGCAACTCACAGCCCAGCAGGAAAACCTATTCCCTCCCCTCTCAGTCAGGAAGGGGCAGGGCTCTGAGGGGATGCTGGGGTCACACAGGCTTGCTAGTCAGGTCAGGAGTGGGCCAGCTGTCCAAGCCTTCTTCGGAGCAAGACGCCGAGCAACCCTTCATCTCTCAGAGGCTGGACTCAGTCACGGCCAGCGCAGATCCCAGCCAGCGGAGCAGCAGCCCTGAAATGCCGGTGGCAAAATGGACCAATTACCCTGAAGAGGTCCAATTCTCACTCTCTAGGAGTAATTCCCCGCAGGCCTCTTTCAGAGCGCAAGTGTGAAATGTGGCCTTCACGGTGGATTACCAGTCTAAAGAAAGCTGTCACCTCAAGGCCTGCCAGGGAGTGGGGGTGGGGGAGGAGAGTGGGGCAGGTCCTACCGATTCCCTCTGGAGGAATTCCTCAGTGTCCAGCCTGAGGCTGAGCAACCCTTCCTGTCACCACTGCCCTGTTTCTGTGCATTAAACCACAGAGGCCTGCGGTGGGGGTGGGGAGCCGGTGTGGGCTTCTAGCTTCAGGGTTCTCTAAGAGGCTGGCCTCACTTCTGTCGCTGCCCAACACTCTCCAGCGTCCATCTAGACTCGTTTTGTTTGAAGTCAGTCCACACATGCCCAAGCTGGGACCTTAGGAGCAAAGCTTTCTGACTTACTCTCCTATGGGGGGGTCTATTGGGGAATCTCCCAGGTAACTGAGGATAAGCTCCCTGACTGGACAGCTTTACCTGTATCGCTTTGGGGCTGCATCTGAGGTACTAGTTCCAGGTTCCTGAGGGGAGGTTGTAGGGTGGCTTAGAGCCAATGTTTCTTGTCTGTTTTTCAGCCTATCCTATACGTGAAGCCTTGCCAGAACGGACATTCTTGGGACTCCTCCTGTACAGGAGGGAAACAGAGCAGGGCCGTTGACTGGTGCAGCCACAAGGGTCCGCTCCAGGATGGTGGCCTTGGGGTGGACAGACGCCTTTCATGGCTTCTGGTTTCCCACGTTCTCTTGTCTAGGGGCAGAATCGTGGGCTTGTTGATTCCTCTGCCATCCCTGAGGTTCCAGGGGACAGGGCACGGACACCACCTCTCCATGGGAAGAGGATCAGAAGACTGGTGTGCAATGTTTCAAACATGTTGCTAGAGG
>PVJH01015413.1:0-53651 GCA_004026705.1 Nesogale talazaci
TTCTGGTATCCTCTCCTTTCAGCCAAGATCTAGTCGATATCAGCAGTGAGATTCCTTGTTACCTGTCCTCTTTTGAATTTGACTTGAAGGTCTGGAAGCTTCTTGTCAATGTGCTGCAGAAAAAACATTTGAATGACATTTAGTAATATTTTATATGCAGGCAATATCAATGGTGTTTTTTGAAGCTTGAGAAATCTGTTGGGTAGCTTTTCTTCGGAATGGGTGCAAATATGTATAGCTTCTAGTTAGATAGTCATGTAGCCATAGTCTAAATTCCCTGACATAGACAAGTGATTGCTTACAGGGTTTCCAAAACTAATGGAAATTATTTCATCAACACTGGACACTTATTTTTGGCTAAAGCTTTTGGTACCACTGGAACATCTTCTTTCAGAGCGACTGGTTCCTGTGTACATGCTACCTTCCGAAATGATAGAATGCTGCCCAGTTCTTTTGGGTTCAGTTATTCTATGTATTCTTTCCATCTTCTCTTGATGCTTCTTGCATTATTCAGTATTTTGTCTATAGACTCTTTTAATATTACAAATCAAGTCTTGTTTGTTTCTTGAGTTCTTTCATTTCAAGGACATCTGAGTGTGTTCTTTCCCTCTAGTTTTAAAATTCCAGCTCTTGCCCATTTCCTCAAAATGCTTGACTGTGTTTCCTTGAATTGCCTTTGTAATGTTCTATTTAGATCCTTGACTCCATTCTTCCTTCCATTTGCTTTAGCTACCCTGTGATTGAGAGCAAGTTCCAGCGGGTTTCATAACACCCAGCTTTATCTTTTCAATCTTTTGAATGGCATCTTCTTTCTTTGTGGATGATTTTATTGACTTCCTCCCTCAGTTCCCCGGATCTTTTGTCATTACTGCCCAATGTTTCAACTCAGTGCTTGAGATATTTTCCAAATTCAGATGAGAAAGACTCAAGGTCATAATTATGCTCCTGTGGACTTGTTTTCATTTTCTTTAGCTTTATCCTGAACTTCATGTGAGACACTTAGCTGCTGATGATTATCTTCTCCAATGTTTCTTCCCACAGCTGGAGTCATTATTATTTCTGTGAATTCTATCTGGTAAACCCGTCTGTAATGTTTCCTTTTGCTTTGTTGGAAAATGGTATTTGCTAGGAACAAGGTGCCCGTTTGCAGAATTCCATCATGTGATCTCCCGCTTCACTTCTACCACCAAACCTGTTTTCTAACAACAGGACCTCCAATTTGTTTGCTAATTTTACATTCTAATCACCTGTAATTATCAGTATATTGTGATTACATGTTTCATCAATTTTCAACTGAAGTTATTGGTGAAATTCTTTAATTTCTTTGTGGTGTGTGCTTAATCTATTTCTTACAATTTAGGATTAGATTAAAGGAGTTAGATTACTTAATGTGATTAAATTTTAAAAATATTTTCTCTTGAGCATGTTTCAAAAGAAGTATTTGAATACTTATCATAGCAATTTCCTCTCACAAAATGTGAAAAACTAAAAGTACATAAACATCAGTAAATAATTACGGTTACATAATAAATAATAAAACATGTATTGCAACTAACTGAATGGAAGATATCCTATTTGCAAACAATCTAAAAGATGGTGACCCAACCAAATGCTCTAACTCTAGTACGCCATCATTGATATGACACAGAGTAAAATTTTGATGAAGATTGTACAATAATGGTTGCAATGCAGGGAGCTGCTAGAGGGTCGTGACCAATTCAGAGAGGACATGAAACAAGGGATGTCATTGCCGATGTTAGATATATCTAGTCACAAAGCCAAGGCTACCAGAAAGAAATTGACTTCTATTCTATTGACTATGCCAAGCTATTCAACTATGTAGACAATAACAGACTATGAATAACCTTGAGAAGAATGCAAATTCCAGCACATTTAATTATTCTTATGCAGAGCATTTATAAGAATCAGCAGGAAGTGTTTTGAACAGAACAAAGGAACATTATACAACTTAAAATCAGAAAAGATGTATGCCATAGGTTTATCCTCTCACGATACTTATTCAATCTTTATGCAGATCAAATCACCACTGAAGTTGGACTACAGGAAGAAGAATGCAGAATCAGAATTGGAGGAAGATGTATTAACAATGTGAAATATGCAGATGACACACACATTGCTTGTTGACAGTGAGGACTTTGAAGCACTTACTGATTAAAATTAAAGATTGTAGCTTTCAATATTGATAACAATGTAATGTAAGGGATACTGAAATTTTGACAAGAAAAATAGGTAGCATCATCACAAATGGACAAACGTTTCTAGTCTTGCTTGAATCAATGATAAATGTTTATGGAGTTAGCAGATAAAAAGAGGTACAGTGTTGGATAAATCTGTTGCACAAGACTTCTTTAGTTAATGCAAGTATTATTCAAATATACTCACCAATCACTGATGCCAATTTTTTTTTAATTAGCAACTTCTGAAATTAATTGCATGTGCAATTAAAATGCATTCATAATTACTGGCAATTGGAATGCTAATGTTTGAGATAAAGTATTTTCAGTAGTTGGAAAATAATTATCTTGTTTAACAGGAATCAAATTAGACGCTTTGATAATAAAAGATGATGGTGAAACTTTACATCAACTATTAGACCAAACCAGGAGACATGTGTACAACAACCCATCCACCATTTATACTAGAGTCAAAGGTAAAGGTGAAAGAAAGCTAAAAGAATTCATGAGAAGCCAAAATTATTTTGAGTACATTCTTCTTTGATTTTGGGACCATGGCAAGAAAAGACTGAATATTGAACATTAATGAGCAGAAGGCAAGACAACTTTTAAGATGACATTGAAGATATACTATATGAGGAGAACACAAGATCCTTAAAAAGACAAGAAACAAAGGAAATAACAAAATAACAGTTCAAAGAGAGCCTGAAGCATCCTGTTAAATATAGAGTACATAAAGCAAAGGTGGTAAAATTGTCTGAAAAAGGACATCAATAATCGTTATACAACATGGAGAATATAGTCAATGACACTGAATTATACATGCAAAAGTAGTTGAACTGAAGAACGTCTTGAGTTTTGTGCCATAATTTAAAAAATAGTTTTATAAATAAGAATGAGTAAAACGAAGAGGAAAATGTTCTGAAATATATTGTGGTGGTGATTGTACACTTCTTGTTGATATGATTGAATTATTGGGTCTTATAACATGTGGATTAATTACCAATAAAACTGTTTAGAAAATGGTGAATAAAAGAACTGGACAGAAAATTTAAAGGACAGCACAAAGTAAAGTATCATGATGACATGTGAGAATACTTAAGAGAAGAACATGCTCAGTATTCCACAAACAGAAAGTGCTTAAGGAGGAAAATATCAAGCATCAAGCTGTAATGTTGAAAGATGCCTTATGAGCAAAAATTGAATGTCTCATGAAGTAATTAGAAGACTAAATGAAAAACTTTATGTTAGTCAGGAAAGAACAATTGACAAAAAGGAGGGTGAGAAAGGTCTTTCAACTCAAATAATATAATCAATGTACCTTGATTATGTAGAAATTGTTGGGCTGAGGCCCAGTGGCGTAAGTGGTTGGGTGTGGAACTGCAGCCCATGGACTTGACGGTTCAAATCCAGTGGTAGCTCTCAGGAGCAACGCTGGGTAGCTCCCACAACCACCAGAGGGCAGTGATGCCCACCCTCAAACAAACAAACAAAAAGAAATTGTTGGTGAGTGTTTACTGCTGTGCATATACACAAAAAGAAATTTTAAAAAAACAAAATGTTTTTTATTGGATATATAAAGAGAATTGAAGTTCAAACATTTCAGGAAGTGCAATATGGTCATTGTATTTCTGCATATTTTTTGGGGGGAAATGTCTCCGTGTCATTTGCCAATAGATTTCATTGGTTTATGTGTGTGTTTTTATTCTTTTGTGAATTAAGGGTTCTTTATATATTGTATCTATTAAACTTTACTAACCTGATAGATTCCAAAATGGTTTCTCTCAATCATAAGCAGCATCTTTAGTTTGAATGGCCAAATTAAAGTCTAGGTAGAAATTTTGGGCGCAGAGAACAGGTTTACTTTTGATTTGTGTTTATTTGTTCCATGCAGAGCATGTAGGGAATGGATTTTGAATCCAAAGAGTATATACATAGCAGAAAACTATGGAAACTTTTAAGTAAAATGTTTTACATACAGAGTTGAGTGCTTATTAGTAGTCAATATAAAAATTGACTTATTTTAATTTAATTTTTATTTTTAATCAAAAGATAAAACCTGCAAATGGATTTTTTTAACATTTCAGTCATCCTAATCTGTATTCTGTATTCATAATAGTTTCACTATAGGTTTAAGATGTTTTGATTTTTTTTGATGTAGCTCCTTTAGCATTTTAAACCATTTTTTCTTAGTAAATGTTTCTTTTGATAGCTAGATACTTCATTTAATTAAATTGCAATATATTTGGTGATTTCATAAACAAATTTTACTAAGTTCTTTATGACTTGTCTTATTCTGCTTTAAACCTTTTAATAATCCATTGTTCCTGTCCTTAAAGAAATTCACATGCAGTGATATGTTACAAAGAAAAATTAAGTTGAATTTTCTCCAATGTATAGCTTACAGTTTTAGGTAAGATAAAGATGAGAATTCATAGTCATAGTTTATTAAATAGACCTAAGAGTAGGAGTAGGAAAAATTCAGTCGCATAAAAATATTCTTCATCTATGACCTCTTTTAAATGCTGCAGCTAAGGGATTTTAAGGTACAATGATGTTAACAGGCAATTCAGATACAACGTAGCTTAGTCACTGCACTTAGCTTTATTAAATAGAGTTAATGAAAAGGAAGCATACCTGTCTTGCTTTTTTTTTTTTTAGGCATCACTGGCCTCAGGTGGTGGGAGTAGGAGGCCCAGCCTTTGCTCCTGGGAGCCGGAATTGAACCTCCGTCCCAGTGGGCCGCAGTCCCGCGCACAACCACTACGCCACCGGGGCTCAGCCCACCTGTCTTGCTTTAAAATTAAATTCTATTGCCTTTAGTGAGAGGTTTGAGTATTAGCATAACACTATTTATATGAATTATGCTGTAGGTTTTTTTATTTTTTACATTACAAGGAAAGATGCTGATTTATTGTTGCATTTTTAAAAGGCACTGCTATGCTGAAATCAGAGACTGAAGGAAGTTAGAAATCATGCTTGTCAAAAACTCAGTTTTGACATAGTTTGTGATTACAGAATATTTGCCCTATTTATAGTCTGTAGTTAAAAGGAAACCAATCTAGCAAGATCAAATATGACTGATGCTTACTTATTTATTACTCTATTTTCCAATTTAAAAAATATGGTTATATTATATAAGAAATATGAAGTAATGTGGAAGTAAAGGAATGCATAATGCTTCCCATTTTCATTATACTTTTTGAAGGACATTATTTTCTGAATATTCAGCATAGGTTCTATCAGCATCACTATAATCAGATGATTTAAAAATATCTGATGCATTATGGATATCCTCCTCAACGATGCAGGCGCAATGTTAAATGGTTGTGTGAGAATATGGATGCTATAGTTTGGTGTGTGAGGTAATTAACATGATGTGAAAACCACTGCTGCTTGTAAATTATAAAGATTTGAGAAATTGGCACTTTTACAAAGTACTTCTCAGTTGAAATACAATAAGTGAAACCTAGCCAATAACTTTTTGTTTAACCATGTGTATATATATATGTTTATATATATGTATATATTGTTTACCATTTCAAGAGGCTGAGTATACTTTCTATCTGTATTTATATTGATATCTTAATTCAATATCTTTGATGTATAGAAGGTAAGAATAAGAAGGTAAGAATAAGAAGGTAAGAATATCACCTGCACTCTGACTTTAAAATCACTGTTTTTTGTGAACTTGAATTCTGATTGTGATTTTTAATGTAAGCAACAATAAATATGATCATGTGATGGAGCTGCATTCTATATGACACAAGGGATCAAAGCAAGAATCCATAGTATCTGACCTGGTCAGTTTGGTGAGGAGTTAGAAGACCCATCATTCAAAAAAGTTGAATTAGTTAAATGTTATGCAATGATAATCTTTTGGTGAATTAATGTGGATATAAATTCTTGATTTACCACACTCAGTTTGGCTATCTCACCTGCATTGTTATTTTGCATACTAGAGTGACTATTCCATGGAAACTTTATTTCATTATTTGGGTCAAGAATGCAATACTCTATGAGATATTTTCTAATATCATAAGTACCCCAGATAATGTATTCCATTAAAAAATAATTCTGTGCTTATTGTGGGTAAATTAAAGTGGTTAGTATTTCCAGATCTCAAAACACAACAGGACTAAGAATGCAAAACATTGAATTAGTTAAGCTCACTCTATAAGTATAGCTTACAGCAAGCAAGGAAAATGTTTCATTGCAAGTGACCTGAATAATAGAGTGGGATGGACAGAAAGGAGCTTATTTATCTGAGACTTGTAGTGCAAACTATGGAACACAAAGGGGAGAACCAGTTTCATTGAGAATAAAATATTCATGTTGATAACTCACATAAAACAAAAGATGGAGTGTTTTCTGCAGGGAAATTACTTTCTTTGATGAGCTCCATTTATGCATGATGGAGTTTTAAATTTTTGAAAACCCCCTTGGTTATTTTTTCTTCTGTTCATTTCTGGGTGGTTTTAATTTCAGAAATAAATAGATGTAAAGTTTTCTTGCTGAAAGCTTTTGATCCTACTTAACTCAAATTTATGGCATTTGGGGAAATAGAAGAATACTTTATTACAACAGCAATGATTAGGAATCAATATTTAAGGCATCAGTCTTAAGAATAACATGATGATCAGTAGCTGTGTTTATTTTGGCACTTCTCTATGGTGCAATATAATTTCATTTATTCTTCTCATTTTTAATATTTTTTCTTTGGAGCACATTCAGGAAGGAGGTTATTACACCTGCTAACTAGCAGCTTCAGTTTGGGAGACAATTTTATTTGGATGAAATGCACTGTGAGATGGCTTTGTTTTAGTGACCTGCAAGCTAACTGCGAAGGTTCAAATGTTTACACTTGAAAATAGAAAGCTATTGGATTTACTAGGTAATTTAATGTGGGGGGCATTTTCAAGATCACATGAGCATGCAAGGGTCTGAATCTCATATATTGTCTATCACCATTACCAAAAGAGTAGGGAAAATAGACTATACCTGCTCTCTAGTGGCCTTGGTTCCAATGATAGAGCATCAGCCTAGACGGGAAAATAAATGTAGTGGATTGGGTATGTAAACTGCTTTGATTGTGCATCATGGGGTCTGCGTGCAGTTTGATGGTGTTTGAAAGTGATTGCCAGTATCAGCCAGACAAAGAAAGCAGACAAGAATGGACAGGAGGAGCATGGGTATTGCAACCTGACTTACCTGAGCAAAGCTTTCACAGTAACCACTTACATCAAATATTGATCTGTTAGCAGTACATTCAAGGAAATGTACTTAGTAAAATAACCATAGGCAAAACTCTATAGAATTATTGAATGTAGAATATAGATGCCTGCACTGGAGAGGCCAATTATATATACTCGAGTATAAGCTGACCCACCCAAATATCAGCCACCCCAAAAACATTTTCATGCCAAAGATTGCATTAAAAATGTGCTGAACAATCCAGCTTATACATGAGTCTATAAGGTGTGTCTTTTCTTAGCCCAGAATGACTGAATTTGCAACCCTTTCTCAGTGCTCCCACTCTACACTCCTAAAAAGCAGGGATCCAACTCCGAGGGTCAGAGACCTGGTTTTGATTTTGATTGCAGAATGTTTTGGCGACTCAGAAAAATGAATAAATGAATGCACACCATATATATTTTTGTTTTCAAATGCTATTCAGTGAGCTATGATGCATAGCAACCTCTGTACAATAGACTAAAGTGTTGCACCATCTTCACAGTTGTTATATCTGACCCCTTTGTTGTAGCCATTGTGTGACTTAATCTCATTAAGAGACTCTCCATTTGGCTGACCCTCGATTTTAACAATCTTCATGTTTCTGTTTTCCAGGGAAGGGTCTTTTCTGATGTCCAAAATATGTGAGAAAAATGGTGCTATTCTTGCATGTAAGGAACATTCTGGTTGCACTTATACCAAGATATAGTTGTCCACTCACTTGGCAGTTCACAGCACATTTAATATTCCTCAGCAACACCAAAATTAAAATGTATCAAATGTCCTTCAAGATTTCCTTATTCGGGCTGAGCCCTGGTGGCATAGTGGTTATTCGCGGGACTGCGGCACACTGGGACGGAGGTTCAATCTCAGCAGTGGGGCTGGGCCTCCTACTCCCACCGCCGGAGAGCAGTGATGCCCCCCCCCCAAAAAAAAAAAAAAAGATTTCCTTATTCACTAACTTTCCCAGGCATAAGAGGTAAGTAAAAATACCATGACTTGGATCAGGTACAACTGATTCCTCAAATCAGCATCCTTGTTCTTCAACACTAGAGCAGGCATGATTAATGGGATATGTCATCTGATTTCTTGATGGTTTTTCCAGAGGAATTGTTAAGAGCAAAATAAAATACATAAAATTTCCATCTTTTTTTGTTAGTTATGATGTTTTCTGTTGGCGAATTTGTGAGGATGCTTGTTTTCTTTTTTTCCTTTAAAATAGCCTCAGTTATAAGCTGCTGTCAAGTCAAACTCTGACTCATGGCCACATCATCGATATTGACCTAAAACCACTGTGTGCCAAGGATTTTTCTTTGCTGATTTTTTTATACTTATTCATATTTAAATAGACAGTTACAGTAAGTCTACTGTGTGTGGATGCATTAGAGAAGAATAATGCTTAAGGAAACAAAGGTATTGAAATATCTCTGACTAAATCTGAGAGACTGAGTACACTTAAAAATATTTATTCAATACCTGTCCTTGTGGATTTAAAAATAAATGTCCCACATTTATACTCTCAGGGAGATCACAGTCATCTGAGGTAGACAGATAAATCAACACTTTATTGCTTTCATTGATAAGCGTCAGGTAATTAGAAGTTGCTATATAAGAGAGACACAAGAAGTGTTCTTTACCTAGTCTATAAAGGCAGGAAAAGTTTTTGATATAATTATTTGTAACTTAATTCTGAAGAATATGTTATTGGCAGGTCATATAGGAAATGGAAAACTTGTCATCATTTTTAGGCACCATGTAGTCCTTTCTGTCTGATAGCAAGCCAACACACAACACTGCCCTGTCCTGTGCCATAGTCAACATATTTCTATGTTTGATTCTTTTGTTGCAGCCACTGTGTCAATCCAGGTCATGGAGGGACTTCCTCTTTTTTTAATTACCCCTCCACTTTACTGACATGATATCCATCTTCATGAACTTATCACTCATAACCACATGCCCAAAGACATGAGATAAATTCTCACCATCTTTGCTCTAAGCACTCTGTCTTTCCTTCTTTCAATACAGATCAGTTTGTCCACTTAGCAGTCCAGGATCATTTTAATTTTCTTCTTCAGCACCAAAGTTCAAATATGCTAATTACTGTTCAATCTTCTTATCCAATGTTCATTTTTGAACACATATGAGGCAATGAAAAATGCCATGGCTTATATCAGGCACAATTTATGCCTTAAGGGAACGTCTTTGATTTTCAGTATTCTAAAGTGGTCATGTGTAATATATTTGCCTAATAAAATGCTTCTTTTGATCTCTTAACTGCTGTATCCTTGAGCATTGGAATGTGGATACAGACAAAACAAAATGCTTGACAACTTCAAGTTTTTCTCCATTTATTATGAAATTACCTATTCAAATTCTGAGGATTTCTGTCTTCTGTATCTTGGCTTGTAATCTATAGTTAAAACTGGTTTTTTAAAAAATCTTTAGCAGCAAGAAATTCACGTTCTCCTCATAGTCAACCCATAAAGTTATGTCATCTACACATTAGAGGTTGTTAATAATCCTTTCTCTAACCCTGATGCCACAAAGTTCAGCTTCTCCAGTGGATTGCTCAGCATACAGTTTAAATAAGTATTTATTTAATAGGTATTCCATTTTTCTCTTCCAACAACTGGCTCTGGAACCATGTACAAGTGTGTCCTGAACACAATCAATTTGAAACTTCCATTCTTCTCAAGGCTGTTTATAGATTGTATTTATTTATTTGCTTATTTATTTATTTATTATCCACATAGTTGAATGCCTTGTTATAAGCAATGGCATTCAGGTATCCTCTGTTTGTAGCCATTCTTATGATATCAGCATATCATGATATTAGCAATTACAGCTCTTGTTTACCATAATCTCCTGAATCTTGGTCAGCTGTCAATGAAGTGCGGCAATCATTGCTGGATAATCTTCAGCAAATTTTATTTGTCTGTGATATCAATTTTATTGTTCTATAATGAGAGCATTCTTTGGGGTCATCTTTCTTTGGGATCAGTGCAAATATGGATATTTCCTAGTCATCGACCAAGTAGCTGTCTTCTAAATATTCTTGCATAGATGAGTAAATGCTAGTAATTTTAGCAGGTTGTTTCAGCATTCCAAGTAGTATTTCATCAGTTTCTGGAGGCTGGATTTTTGGCTAATGCTCTCAGTGCCATTTGGATTTCTTTCAACACCATTGGTTCTTGATCATATGGTACTTCCTGAAATGGTAGAATGTTGACTAGTTCTTTTGGTAAAATGACTGTGTTATTTCCATCTTCATCATCTTATTCTTTTCATCCTATTACTTATCATCATCCTATTCATCCTATTCTTTTGTTGTTGTTTTGCTTCCTGCATCATCAAATATTTTGCCTGCACAATCTTTCAATAGTGCAACTCAAGTCTCCATTTTCTCCTTGCATTGTTTCACTTTAGAATATGCTGAGTGTGTTCCTTCTTTTTTGTTTTCAAGTTCTAGGTCTTTACACATTTTTGTGCTATTTTACTGGGATCACTTTGAGTAAATTTAAAAAGTTATCTGAATCTCATTCTCAGAGAGAGCTATTTCATTGACTATTGATTTGCCTGGATAGCAGACAAAAAGTTTGTATAACAAAAGAGCCAGTGATTGTTGAGATATACTTCACATCAGGAAAAAGCACATAAGAGTCTACCTAGATGCTAAGAAATTGATTTTGTTTATTTCATTAAAAAGGAATAACGCGACTACCGGTTATGTTTGGGAAGCATATCCATGCTTTACCTATTCAAAATAAGTGACTCTCTGTGATTCAGAAAGCCTCTGAATAAGCAGTGCATTAATTCTCTACTTGATACTATTTAAATATGATTGAATTATTTGTAATGTCAAGGAAAGATAATGGAAGAACTGTCCAGTAATAAGAGATCTTCTTAAGGTCCTTTTAAGAACCACTGTTTAGTCTATTTAATTTACATGCATATTAAAATATGTAGAGAAATCATGCTAAAATAACGAGAGACAGGAAAGCAATGTAAATGCGGTGTGGTAGTTACATAATCTGGTGTCAATTTGGGATTTGAGATGATTAAGAGGGAAGGGGTGGAGTCTTGTCTGTCAATTGGGTCATAGCCAATAAGGCCTCTTTGTTGGCATGGCGTTCTCCTGAGAATTCTGGAAACTCCTGTATTTCCTCCTTAGAGGCAGAAGACACATTCTACTCTCTCCCTAGGGGATGCTGTACTGACAAGACACATGGTACTACTGCACTGACAGACCCCTTGCCCTGGGACCTGGAGAAATCTCATGGAGACCCCGACAGCACTGAGATACTTACAAGTCTCTGGATCCAAAAACTTTCTATCAGTGATCTGTGATCATCCTGCATTTGGTGTCATTGCATGTGTTTCATGAGTCTGAAGAGGACTTTACAGATTGGTATTGTACATATGGTCTAATATGCGACTTATGGACTTAGACTACACTGGGTTGGGATGCTTTCTTAATATACAATTGCCCTTTATGTAAAACTCTCTTATGCACATGCGTGTCCATGAATTTGTTTCTCTAGGGTACCCAGACTAACACAGCTGGAGACCTGAATAAGCATATTTTAAATTGTGTTAGATAAAAAATATTTTGAATTACATAAGATATAATTTTATGTATGCACTAAATGAAGAATGTACTTCTGTTTGAATCTTAAAACAATATACATCTTTTCCTCTGCCCTCTAAAGAATAAAGCTTGATTTTTATATTTTAACTACCAGAAAGTGATGGTAAGGCAAATTTGTATTGGATTAAATTTGAGCATCCTAAAGAAATAAAACAAAATCTCTTTTAATAGAATGAGACACCTATGGTCTAAATCTAATCATTTGATTATTTAAATAAATGTAAAATACTATATTTTTCTTATTGGTACCTGAGATTTCCAGATAAGTGAATTATTTTACCCATGCATTTTGCCCTTCAAACGACTTCAGTCAAATAATGATATAATTAAATACACTCATTTCTTTCCCACGAATGTCTTTTATTATTACAGAGACATTTTCCTATATAATATATAATTACTAATTTGTTTCTGATTTAGCATCTTCCCCATTATTTCATACTACTTGGGGAGTAAGGATACTTGAAATATCTTTACAATCAACACTACTTTTATTAAAGTTCTTTGGTAATTCAATGCTGCCCCAAGTCTTTGTCTGTATCATATTTTAGGAATAGAAATTAAGAAAAAGCCAATCATTAGATCATCTCAGGGTAAACCTTCATGATATATATCCATTCTGTCCTTCTTCATAGAAAAACATCTCACATTCTTGCCAACTTCTCTGCATAAGGTGCGTTTATTTTTGTACTCAACATTTATATAATCTGACATTTGCTTCAACTTCTCAGATCATTTTTTCTTTAAAAATTAAGGTATTTAAGTGAAAAATATTATCATTTTAATCATCATATTTGGTTTCTCGTGAAATTTAATGCAGATGAAGAATGTTTGCTTGAACAATTTTGTCTTTGTTGAAATCCACCAGCTAAAGACCACCTGAAATATACCAATACTAGAATCAGTCTGGGCTTTGGGGTGCTTATAAATGCACCTTATTTCTTAATTATATTCATGATATGTTACAGTTCTTTTCCCTGTTTAGCTGTGGGGGCATTCTTTCCAGGACCTGGGGTTCTGGGGGAAAGGCGTAGAAGGTGCAGGATGCTGTAACATCGCCTGGAGCAATCTTGAGGCCGTTGGGTATCTGCGCCCTTAGGTAGCTGGAATCCATGCTTCCATGTCTCCTGGAATATTCAGTTCTTGAGTCAGGTTGAAGCTGCTGAGTACCCACGTTTCCATGACTCCTGGACAAAACTCAGTTCTTGAGTCAAATAAGACCCCAGGACAACTCACATGACCACCTACCACATTGACCTCTGAAACACAGCCTAAGAGAATGCTTCTAGCTTCCTCATAGTATAGCTAAGATCCTGTTATGCGATTGGACAGTAAGATCCTGTAATGCAATTGGATGATTAATCCTGTAATGTTATTGGATGAATTAATCCTGTAAAAAAATTGGACAGACTGGGTCAGACAGCTACTCCTCATTTACATAGCCCACAGTGTAGGCTTATGCCTTTCATGTTGCAAATCTTTAACATAAGGATAGCTAGTCAGAAGTTATTTGAGTGGTTAATAAAGTACACATAAACCTTGCAAAAGTTGTAACAAAGTTAGATATGTACCATTGAGTCTGACCTCTGGAATCTGGAGTCTGTGTGCACCTCGATTGATTCTGTCTCCCATACCTTCTGGAGTGCGAGGCCTGTTCCCACATGTAACAGGTGGAAACTTGCTCCTTAAATTATTATCTGCTTTCTTTGTATTGGACTATTTTTTGTACTCTTAACTAGGGGTGGTCAAACAATAGACCTATGTTAAATTCAGGGTACAGCCTATGTTCACTTACGATATAGACTGATTTTTCATGTCTAAGTGGTGGATAAATATAAAAAATGGAAACCATTTCATGACAAATTATGCAAAAATTTAGCTACAGTTCCATCAATAACACTTTATTACAATCTTGACATTCCTTAGTTAGTGCTATTCTTAGTCCATACTTTTCTATTCTGCCTTCCCACTTCAATATAGAGTTCAATTGTTGTGACAGATACCATATGGCTCCCCAAAGCAAAAATATTTATCTGATACTTATATAAAAAGTTTTCTGACCCTGCTCTAAAATTATACATCTAGAATTTAACATTGTGTGCTGAATATTTTTCCAAACAAAAAAAAAAATCCACCTGAGAAGATGGTTTGAAAGTTACACATCACCTTCCCAAGCAGTGCCAAGTGATAAGGCCACATGTGCTAGGGCCTGCAATCCCCATTCTCCTTTTTCTCTGCTCTTATAACAACCATTTATCTCAAGGCACTCTATTTCTCTGATAGGTTTCATAGTCCATTGACATATACCATAAAGAAATCACAAACCATGCAAGCATGGAAATGCAAAGACCACAAGAGACCTAATAAACAACATAACTATGGAAAAATCAAGAGATTATAAGAATTCAGGATCAAAATACATTAAAGATATAGTCTTCTTATTCACAACAGTTCTTCTCAGCCAATATCCCATCTCTCTCTGGTCCTCATTCCCTTAGTCAGACCTGTGAAGTTTCTGCCTCTGTGAGCCAAGAACCCCACTCGTTGCTCTGCCTTACTGTCTCCTGGTCACAGTGTTGCTCCTTAGTTCTGTCTGGGGGTGGCTCCTTTTCTCTGCATCATGGCCTTTCTTAAGTGACCTCTGATAAACACCCCACTTCAGACCGCAATCCCACACTTGATGCACTCATTACTATTCTTTTTTGAGTGTTCTAGTTTTCTCTCAGTTTGATCTTCTGAAATGTCTCCCTTTTACCCAGCATAATGGTAGAATAGCAGAACAAAAGACCTATATGAAGAAAGTTACAGAACGCTAATACAAGAAACCAAGAATGATTTCAATAAATGAAAAAATATCCCATGCTTGTGCATCAGAAGACTCAATATAGTAAAGATGACAATTCTACCCAAGGCACTATGTAAGTTTAATGCAATACCGATACAATTACCCTCATCCTTCTTCAAAGAAATGGAAAAAAAATGATTGACAACTTTATATGGAGAGAGAAGAAATCCATAATTAGCAGAGAACTCCTCAAGAAGAAAGACATCAGGGGAGGGCTTGCTTTACCTGATTTTAATACATAATATACAGCCGCAGTGGTCAAAACAGCATGATATTGGCATACTGGAAGATACTCAGACCAAAGGAAAAGAACTGAAAATCCGAAATAAAAACATCAGCCTACAGACAACTGATTTTTGATAAGGGTCAAAAAATATCAAAGGGGAAACAGATGCCCTTTCCAATAAGAGGTGTTGGAAAAAAATGGATATCTAACTAGAAAAATGAAGCAAGACCCCTATCTCACTCCATGCACTAGAATAAATTCAAGGTGGATCACAGATCTCAAAGCAAAACTCCAAACTATTAGGGCCATCAATGAGGGAATTGGGATCAACCCGAGAACACTAGCATGGGGATTACATAGGCTATCAGAAATAGAGAAGGACACAACTACAGAGAAGGCACCAATAGACAAGTGGGATACACTGAAGATAGAACACCTGTGCACATAGAAAGAATTCACCAAGAGAGTAATAAGAGAGTAGACAGACTGGGAAAACATCTTTAGCAATGACAAATCAGATAAAGGACTTATTACTAAAATCTACAGTACCCTGACAGCTTCCAATAAGAGCAAAACTAACTGCCCACTGAGGAGGTGGGAAAAGGAGTTAAATAAAAGTTTCACAGAGGCAAAAATCAGAGTGGCTAATAAATATATGAGATTCATTAGCCGTAAGAGAAATACAAATAAAAACAACAATGAGATACCACCTAACACCCTCAAGGACAGCCCAATTCAAAAAGCCAGAAAGCAACAAATGCTGGAGAGGCTGTGGGGAGATAGGGTCGCTTATCCACTGCTGGTGGACCTGAAGGCATGTACAGCCACTATGAAGATCAATTTGGAGATATCTAAAACAGATGGAAATTGAGCTACCATATTACCCAGCAATTCCCCTGCTGGGCATATACCCACAAGAGACAAGCAACAATCCACGACCAGAGATCTGTGCCCCAATGTTCATTGCAGCACAGTTCACTATCACAAAGAGTTGGAAGCAATCCATATTCCCATCAACTGATGAATGGATTAAAAAGCTGTAACATATACATAAATTGGAGTACTATGCATCGCTGAAAAACAGTGATGAACACATGATGCATATCACCACATAGGAAGAGCTTGAGGAAATTATGTTAAGAGGAAATTATGCTAATTATGCTTAGCATAATTCATATTCATGTACAATATGAATCCACTGAGTAAGCATAATAATATTTTAAAATTGGAAAGTGGCATCGGGAAAAAGCTAATATATAGACAAAATCCTGGGAGAAGGCCCAGGTAATATGCCAGGGGCCAGATCAAATCCAGGGCTACATATGGTAGCCAACTATGGGGGGCCAGATGGTGATGTGGAGAAAGGCAATGGGACACTAAACCATCAAAGGGATGCATATTGTTTATATCTCCACAGGGAAAGAGGGACCAAACTTAAACCCGGAGACCCAGGATGTGAATGCAGCACGACAGCATGGAGTGGAGAACCAGTGGAGGGACCTGAGAACACAACCCCAACCCCAACTATAGGGGCAGCCACCTCTCTACCAGAGGAAGTTGCCTTGGAGGCCAGCAGTGAAGCTGAAGCTTGGGGCATGAAATAAACCTGACCAGAGCACATGAGAACAAATGAAAGGGGAGGAAGAGAGAATGACGTGCATCCTGGCCCACCAATCCTTCAGGGCAATAATCTCACTCAGAAAAGCTACTGCACAGCTGAGAACATAACCCCAACCCCAACTACAGGGGCAGCCACCTCTCTACTAGAGGAATTTGCCTTGGAGGCCAGCACTGAAGCTCAAGCTTGGGGAGTGAAATATGCCTGACCAGAGCACATGAGAGCAAATGAAAATGGAGGAAGAGAGAATGAGGAGCATCCTGGCCCGTGGTCCCTTCAGGACGATATTCCCATTCAGAACAGCTAATGCACAGAGGACTATATTGCCGGCACCACAGACCTTGAACTTTATACAAGTTTTTATATTCTTACTCTTTCTATTATTCTTTTACATAAATGTATAGCACATCGAGGGGTTTCTTGTTGTTATTATTTTTTTTTTGTTGCTTCGGTTGCTTCATTTTGGGAGGCCTTTTTTTGTGCATATTTTGCAGGTCTATCTAGACAAGATAAGCTGCACAAAGAGTCTGGAGGCGAAAATGACAGGACAGATGGTTCCGGGGTATGGGACATGGGAGAGGGTAAGGAGGGGTAAAGTAGGTGATGTCAACCAGCCCAGGAAAAAGGGAATAACAATTGATACAAAATCAGTAACAAGGTGAGAAGGCCGATAGGGATTGATTAAGACTAATGTAACAGAAAATACTGAAAGACAATTGGAAGTTGAGCATGATAGTGGAACAAGAGGAAAGCAAATGGAAATAGAAGAAGGAATTAGGGGATAATGGATATTTATAGGGGTTCAAATACAGGTATGTACATAGGTACATATATTTATGAGTGACAATAGGGAAATAGATCAATAGGCATACTGATGTCGGTAGTCGGACAGCAGACGGGCATTCGACCTCCACTCAAGTACTTCCTCGGTGCAAGAACACTTTGTTCTGTTAAATTGGCATTCCAAGATGCTCACCTATCCAACACAATCACTGAAGACAAATGTGTGCATAAGCAAAGGTGGTGAAGAAAGCTGATGGTACCCGGTTATCAAAAGAGATGGCGTCCTGGGTTTTAAAGGATTGGAAGTAAAGAAGCAGCCATCTATCTCAGAAGCAACAACACCCACATGGATAAAGCACACCAGCTTTTGGGATCACGAGGTGTCAGAAGGATCAGATATCAGGCTTCAAGAACTAAAAATCATAACATTGCAAGGTCCCTTTCCTGACATGATCGCTGAAGACAAATGTGTGCATAAACTAATGTGATGAAGAAAGCTGATTGTGCCTGGCTACCAAAAGATATAGCGTCTGGGGTCTTAAAGACTTGAGTAAACAAGAAGCCATTCAGCTCAGAAGCAACAAAGCCCACATGGAAGAAGCACACCAGCCTGTGTGATCACGAGGTGGTGAAGGGATCCAGTGTCAGGCATCAAAGAGCTAAAATTCCATCATTATTAATGAGGGGAGTACAGATTGGGGACCCAAAGCCCATCAATAGGTGAAGCAACAGCCTCTTGCAGAGGGGTTGCAAGGAGGAGATGAGCCAGTTAAGATACAGCGTAGTAGCAATGAAATATCCAACTTTCCTCTAGTTCTCAAATGCTTTCTCCCACCCACTATCATGACCCCAATTCTACCACATAAATTCAGCTCAACCAGGAGATGTACAGTGAATTTGGAAACATGGGGAATTTAGGATAGATGACCCCTCAAGACTAGTAATAGGAGTGGTAATACCAGAAGGGTGGAGGGATGGTGGAATAGAAATGGAGAACCAATTTCAGGGATCTACATGTAGCCTCCTCTCTGGGACACGGACAACAGGGATGTGAGTGTTGGGGCACATAGGACAATGTACAGTGTGAAAATAATAGCAATTTATAAATTGCTAAAGGTTCATGGTGGGGGGGGAAGGGAAATATAGGAAGCTGATACTGGGGGCCTGCATGGAGGGAGGATGTTTTGAGAGTGATGATGGCAATAAGTGTGTAGATGTGGCCTACATACTATTGATGTTTCTATGGATTGTGATGGGAGTTGTATGAGCCTCCAGTAAAATGATTCATTAAAAAAAGGATGGGGCTGAGCCCCGGTGGCGTAGTGGTTGTGCGCGGGACTGCGGCCCACTGGGATGGAGGCTCAATTCCAGCAGTGGGGCTGGGCCTCCTACTCCCACCACCGGAGAGCAGTGATGCCCCCCCCCCAAAAAAAAAAAAAGAAAAAGGATGGAGGGAGAATGAGGAGCCTATACCAAGGGCTCAAGTGGAAAATATTTCCAAATGAATATGGTAATATTTGTACAAATATGGTTGATACAAATGCTGTATTAAATGTTATAAGAATTGTAAGAGCCCCAATAAAAATAATTGGAAAAAAAAGAAACCAGTGAATTTACTTGCAAAACAAAATGAAAATATACTTATCGCATTTTCAGTAGGGTGACCACCAATGACACATCACTGCCAAGACACTCCCTAAGATATAACTCAGAAGTCAAACAAAACAATATAATCCCTAAACACAAAAGATTTTACAAGCAAGATCAGGTATGGCATGCATCACAGGGTTTCTGCTGACAAGTTTTAGCCATTCAAGGCAGGTTTTTACCTCTGACCTTCTAGTCTCGGATCTCTAAGGCATTCGGTTTCGTGACTCCTTTTCTCCCATCCCTCAATTGTATGGAGGGAAACTTATTTCCTGTATGGTTCCTCCAATGAATCTTGGCTCTCAATGTTATCCATAACCTTAACGATCTTGATTCTCAGGTATTTGGCCCTGACAATAATCTCTCCACTCAACTTCAGATTATAATCTTCACAATTCTTTGGTTCCTGATGATGGCATTCTCTTTCACATGGATTAGTTGACATCTCATTTAGATGGCTGCATATTCAGAAATAAGCCTTTAAGACCTCAAAGGCTATTTTACTAATATCTGGGCACCATCTAATTTCTACAGCATCCATCTCCTCCGTGCCCCTTTACAAGAAGTAGCTTTTGAAAACTATTTCTGAATCTATGCTTCTTTGCTTGGATGTAATATTTGATACAATAAATATTAGAAGATGTCTAAATTGTCTATCGTCTTAATAATAAAATTAAATCATTTTTTTATCTGACAAATGCATTTACTCTCAAATAATCCTCTTTGAAAAAGAAAACTTATAAGGATTTGTGCTAATTAAATATGTTTTTGCAACAACAAAAAGGTAGACATTGTTATGAACTTCATGGTTATGTTCACTGTAGATCTGTATGCCACACCCACTGCCCTCATTTTGAATCCATTAATATAGGCCCACAGAGTAGAGTAGACCTCTTCCTTGGGGATTCCAATACCATACATCTTTATGAGCACTTATACCCTCATTGTTCCCCAGAAAATCAGCTGAACCTGGCAACTAGAAGACCACTAATAGCTCATAGAACTTGAGAGCTCTTTTCAAGTTATAGGAGCCATAAAAATGTGAGTCTGGGATTCACAGTAGGCTTCAATAGCTGGCGTTAAATCACTTACAAAGTGTGCCATATCAGAGAAGTTACTTATCCTTCAAGCACTTCAGTTTCTTCATATTTAAATAAATATTTTTAAAATATGTCATTTGAATTCCACAGCCTTGGGTATTAAAATCGGTCAATACAGAATGGTACATCAATGTCTGTACATTTTTTTAAAAAAAGATAATACATTCTTGAAGGTATTATATTATATAATGAGAAAAAAAAAAGCTTGCCCAAGGTCAAATAGCAGAACTTACCTTAGAATCCAAACAATGAAATCTATCCAGTTTACTTGCCTTGTGATAATAAATAAGTGCAAACAGCTAAATGAAAGATGTGAGGACTCAAGCTATACACTGTAGAAGAATCACCATGGCTTGCATATTTTCTAGTTGAAATTGGCTTACTTGGAAAAATGCTAGCTCAAAGTATTCCTCTGTCCAGCTTGATTTGGAAGTCATTGCAACAATCAGTGCTCAAGATTGTAGGACTTAGTATCTGGAAATATAGCCATTATAATGAACCCACATGATTTTAATTTGCATATCCTTGATTATTAGTAACATTGTGTATTTTTCATTTTACTTTTTTGATATCTTCTCTAGCAAAGTTAATTCCTTCACTTTGTTTTATTTTAGAATTCTTTCTCTTTCTTTTTTGGTGGTATATTGTTATATATTCTTGATTTATATCTTTGCCAGATATAAGTATTGTGGATATGTTTTCTATTATGTGATGTGCATCTCCCTTTATTGCATCATTTGAAAAATATCATTCTTTTAAAAAATAAACTCCAATTTACACTTTCTTTTCCTCTTGTGCTTCATGATTTCTATAATTTACCTATAAATACCATTTAATAAATTATTTTAAAAGAAAATTATATTTGTAGTTAAGCAATAGAGCAACTTTTTTATTCTTAAATTTTTCTTCATTTACTTTTTCTCACTTAAGACAATAATCTACCATCAGTTGATATTCGGCTGTCCATTCCCTTTTACTAAATAATCCTATTTCATTGAAATCTATGATCTTTCTGCATTATTATTTTTCTGCTTATGTGTATTTCAGCTTCAGTGCTTGCTTGTCTCTCCAACATCTGATGGCATCCTATAGGTCACTGGTCCTATACATTCTATGCATTCTTCTTGAAGAAGAACAAGGAAACAGACCAAAGTGCAAGGAATATGTGAAATGAAGAACTTTAAACTTACATTAAGCTAGTGTTAGCCATTTTCTTCAGTGAAACCTCCTTTCAGCCTAAGAGCAATAAGAGTTTGCTCATGAAATTTTGTTTTGTTTTGGTTCTTTTATTCCCATGACCTTCAGCTTTGTAGAGTGTGTTAGTCTGGACAGACTAAAACACAAAACCAGGGAGACTCATATGTGTATAAGAAAGAGCTTTGCATACAAGAGCAGTTGAATATTGAGAAAACACCTCAGTCCAATCCAGATAAAGTCCATAAGTCTGATATGAGCTCGTATGTCTGATACTAATCTATAAAGTCCTCTTCAGACTCAGGAAACATGTGTAATGGTGCCAAAGACAGGATGATCACTGGCCAGTGGGTGGAAAGTCTTGTGGATACAGGACAGCATAAGTATCGCAGTGCTGGCAGGACTTTCTATGGGACTCCAGAGGTCTGGCTCAATCAGGCTTTCTCCATAATGTCTTCTCCACAGGATGTCTAATAGGGAGTGATCTGAGAGAGGGGGGGAGATAGATAGATGGTTGCTAGCTAGCTAGCTGGTTATATAGCTAGGTAGAATGTCCCCCACCACCAAGGATAAAATATAGTTCCCAGAATCAACAGGAGAAAGCCATCCCCACACAGAGACTTCATTGACAGACTAGACTTCACCCCTACGCTCTTAGTCCTCAAATTGACACCAGATTATGCCACCACCACATAAGGGATCATTGCTCAATTTATTTATAAAACTTAAAATACTTGGGGGTTGAGCCCCAGTGGCGTAGTGATTGAGTACGGACTGCGGCCCACTGGGTTGGCAGTTCAAATCCAGCAGCAGCTCTCCAGGAGCAAGGCTGGGCCTCCTACTCCCACCAGAGGGCAATGATTTCCCCCCTCCCCAAATTAAAATACTTGACAACACCTGATTAATTGAATGGCTAAGATAGCAAAAGAGAAATAACGTATGGAAGTGCTTAAAGCCAAATATTAATATATTTTTTGCAGAGCCCAAATGGGAAGGAAGTATTAACTTTTTTTCAGAGAAATGCTCATGGATGTACAAGGAGTACTCCCTCCCCCCCTGAAAAAAAATGGAAAATAGCTCTGCAGAACAAACCTTTCATAGAACTCATTTTCCCCATTAGGAGAACATTGAGCAACTCACTCTGGGTCAGTGCAACCTGTGTCATCATCTAGGAAGGTTCTCTCTGGTCACAGTGAATTTATTAATGAAAGTAGTTTCACTTGTTCTAAATTTTTGCAATGGCTGATTTAAGAAAACAACATGGGACTGAGAAATTTTATTTCCTGCTTGGGAAAATGCTACAGAAATTTGGATGTTGAACAAAGCTAAAAACAATAGTGCCATGGGGAAAAAAAATAAAGTGTCAGTAGTTTTCTTATTTCAAAAAAATGTGAAATCTTGATAGATGGCAAACCTCATTCTGCACATCCATCAACTTCCTGAACAGATGAAAATGTCGACTCACAGTGCATTTGGAGTTGATTTCACCAGATCAAACTGTTAATCAAGCTTTCTATTGAGAGGTTCTGAAAAAATAGTGTACCAGTGTGTGACAAAAAAGGTCTGAATTGTGGCAGACAGAGGCCTGGTTTCTCACTATGACAATGTACCTGCTCAGGCAGCCATATCAGTGTGCCAGTTTGGGGCAAAACAAAACAAAACAAACAAACATTTCCATGTATCTCTATCCATGTGGCTTCTTTTTGTTTCTGCAAATGAAGAGAGACATAAAAAGACAATGACCTGATGATGTAAAAGAAGTGAAGAAGGGGGGGGGGAGGGGAAACAAGGGAGTGCTGTCAGCCATCCAAACAGATAAGGTTGAAAAATATTTCCAAGAATGGTATCACAGATATGACAAATGTATTTAGTGTAATGGAGAGTTCATTGAAGGTGATAAGGTTGTTTTGTAAAAATATTAAATACACAGTTTGCGGGGGGATCTGTGTTTTTTGGTGGGGAGGGAGGGTACACCCTTGTACACTGGTCCAAAGTTGCATGTACTATTTTTAGCTATATTGACTACCAGACATTGTGTCCTTTTCAAAAATCCTAAATGTTGAATTTTACTTTCTTTAATAGAGCTTCTTGTGGTTGGTGCATTTTTAACTCCTCTTCAGACAATGTGTGTATATTTTTCAGTATATGCTGACTCATTCGATTTAAGCTTAAATTCCTTTGAGATTTCCCTGCTAATAAGAAGTAAAAATATAACCACCACCACCCCCAGTCCAATTTAAATCAATTGTGAGCTGATAGCAAGCACTAAGATATAAATATATAAATGCATATACACACATACACACACTTTCTTCAGTGGGGCAATATAATTCTAAAGGATAGTGCCATCCCTATTCTTGAAGAAAGATATTTGTCTGAAAGCAACGTAATTTCCCAATAATTTTTCCCACATTTGAAATAGAATATTTTTATAAAAGTAATAAATCATTATTAGCAGTAAAGCTTATCTCTGTTTATGTTTTTCTTTAAGTTTGGAACTTCAGATACATATTTCCATAAAGTCCTGTGAATATTAAAAAAGAACGAAATCAGAAATAATGTCACAATTTCAAAATAGATGCTTGAGGGTGTAACTTTACGTGGAACCATGACAGAGGTCAAGAAGAAAGCACAGATAGGGGATGCTATGAAATGCATGTGGTTTTGAGAATTTTGAGACATAAGACATGAGACATCCATGTATTTCCCATAGAAAGATGCCTGGTTTGTCTGTGGTTTTGTTTTTTGTTTTTGACAAAATGATGGAAACACAGAAAATTGTCTTCTATATATCCATCATTCACTTAATTATTACATCATTTTAAACAAACAAACAGTAGTCTCCTGGCTATCTATTTATCCAACTAAAGATGAAAGTATTGAATTTATTTCTCAGTACCCTCTAACTTTAGTATGCTATATTATGCGTAAAACCAAATTGATGGTACACAAATAATTTACAATACACCCATCAGATACATCCTCTATCACAGTAAAGAAGTGTAAAAGCTCATATTATGTGTTAGCTAGCATATGGTCCATCTGTTGTTTTGTTATACTGTGATAGTTTACCTACTGCCGTGATGCTAGAAGCCATACCCCTCGTATTGCAAATACACAAAGGGTCTTCTGCCATGGATAGGTATACACAGAGTTTCCGACTAAGAATAAGGAAACAAGAGTTGGAGATTTACTTTTGAAAAAGTTTGTTAATGAAAAGCTTATGATAGTTTTTGATTCCGTGTCTCTACCCCAACTGCTCTCCACCCATCTGGTAAATCCAGTCTCACTACTGGCCCTTAGGGGGATGTTCTGTCCTGGGTTCCCCATATCTCCAGCTCCAATCTCCACCAGTGTACCTTCCTCAGTCCCGCTGGATTTGTAAGGTAGAGTTGGGAACATGATAGTTGGGGAGGAGGGGGGAGGAAGTCTTCAGGAACTAGAGGAAAGGTGTATGCTTCATCGCTGCCTCACTGCATCTTGACTGGCCTGTCTCCTCCCCACATCTCCCCAAGGGGGTGAGCAATTGCCCAAGAATAGGCCGTAGGTCCCCACCCTGCTCTGCACCTCATTCTTGGTGATGTGATTCTTATTCTTTGATGCTTGATACCTGCTCTCTTTGACCCCTTATTATAGGCTGGTGTGCTTCTTCCATGTGGGTTTTGCTATCGGGAGGACAGACATCAGAGGAATGGGTGGGGGGAGATGTTGGGCAGTGTAAGATATGACAGAACAATCATAAAGTATTGAGGGCTGGTGGGGGAGAGGGGAGCAGGGACAGAGGGGAAAGGATGGAAGCTAACATCGAGGGTTCAAATGGAAAAGTAGATATTTGGAGAATGATAATGGCAGCAGACATGTGAAGATGTTTAGCACATTGTATGTATTTATGTATTGTGAAAAAGATGCATGAGCCCTCAATAAAAAGTGATTTCAGTTTAAAAGAAACAAGAAAAGCTTATGATAGAGGTGCAGAAGAGAAGAGGCAAAGCTTTTAGAGCACTCAGCAGTGTTAAAAGAAAAGGTGTCACTTTGAGGTGCTCCTGACCCAAAGCGTGGTACTTTAAATCACATCGTATGCAGGCAAAACTCAGACAACAAATATGGAAGACTAAAAGATAACAGAGAAATGTGTCAGCAAAGAATATTAAATGTAACATGAACAGCCAAACAATAAACACATCTATCTCAAAGAAATATAGCCAGAATGTTCCTTAGAAAAGAGACTTGGCAAGACTTTGTGTTACATACTGTGGACTTGTTATCAGAAGAAAATAATCCCTGAAGAATGACCTTATGCTTGTTAAATTAGCTGGACAGTTACAATCCGATAAGGAAAGATATAGTGATAGCAACAATAGACTCAAACATAGAAATTATTGTGAGGATAATAGAACTCAGAAGTGTTTTATTGTGTTAGACATAGGTATTTATGAGTTGAAGCTAATTGAAGTTCTTAATAGCATTAACAATGATATTCCTATAATAATAAATATTCATATAAATCCAGGGAAATGTATGAATATCATTTCCAACATATAAACATTATAAACAAGTACCTGATCATATCAGGTTCTGTTAAATGATAGTTTCAAAAGAGTTTTGTATTTTTTCATATTGTTGGTATTTGATATAATAGATTATAGATTCACAGACTTGTAAACAGATAATACAGCTAAGGAAACAAAGCGATTCATAACCTCAATCTTAGTTCTGTGAATCAACTTTATTTTAGAATTTTATCAGGAAAAATATGCTAATACTGAACAATAGTAATATATTATGTTTTCTATTTACCTATATAAATGCGCAATGGCAATGCATAATGGAAATTATAAAAATATCTGGCTGTACACACACAATGACCTTTAAAATGAATAATGTAAATTGTTACAGTAATAATGAAATCATAATGTAAATATTAGGTGAGTAATGCATATCTGATTCCAAAATGAATATTAATAATGTTATAATAATGATACTCATACATATATTTAATAACCTATTCCTATTTCAGACCTAGAAATAGAAAATTGTTTCCAAGACAATATTGTTCTTGCTGTTTATCTCTTGCATGAAGTGCTCTGTTCCAGTATGTTCTTCTTTGTTTTTTAGCTGGCACAGTCGGTTTGTGTGGCCTTCATTTCATTCCACCACCTGTTGACTGAATTCCAAATCATGGTGTTCCTGTATGGTGTCTCTGTCTCTATCAGTGTCAAAGTGGTCCACAGGTTTTACAGTGGCTTATTTTGAGGAAGCAAATCTCCAGGTTATCGTTTTAAAGCACCTCTGGGTAAACTTATACCCCTAAGCTTTTGGTTCGCAGCATAGGATAGAAACCATTGGCACTATCCAGAGATTTATTTCAGCTGTTTCCTCCTAAAACAAGTTTCCACAGTTTCTCAAACTGTAGGTCATGACTTCTTTGGAGATCGAATTAACATTCAACAGGGGTAGCTTAAGACCATCAGAAAGCACATATTTTCAATGGTCTTAGGAATCCAGACACTTTTCTTCTATTCATCTCCAAGAGGGTCAGCCCACACACAGATAAGTCTACATAGGAGTACGGGGCATGAAGACTGTCACAAATGCTACACCATGCTTCAAGACAAGATTCCATTTATTTACAATTAGAAATAAATATTTCATAATATATAATTGCAAATTATCTTGGTGATTAATCACCAAGCTTTAATTGTGTTCCATTTGTAATAATAAAACTATATCCTGCACTTTGTACACAGAGATCATGTCAGGACTGACTGGCATGCTTCTTCCATGGGCTTTGTTGTTTCTCAGCTAGATGACCACTTGATTATCTTCAAGTCTTTAAAACCCCAGGTGTCCTTTGATAGCCAAGCACCATCAGCTTTCTTGACCACATCTGTTTTTGTCTCTGCTTTCATTGCCACATTTTCTTATATATCCACTTTGTCACCAGTGATTGTGTTGGGAAGGTGAGCATCTCAGACTGCTAAATTATTTGAGCAAGGTATTCTTGTATTGGGGCCCTATTTCAGTAGGGGCCCACTATCCATGTGTTTCCTAATATTAACCCTAAAAATATATGGACATAGATGTATTCCCTTTGTCATATATAAATAGGTTTACATATGTATATTCCTGTGTTTAGATCTCTATAAATGCCCTTTGCCACCTTGTTTTTTCCTCTATTTTTTAAACTTTTCCCTTGTCCTACTATCATCTTCAGCCTTCATTCGGAATTCTGGAATTCCTCTTGGCTACACAGTCCTTGACCTAGCCCTGCCAGACCTCCTAAACGCTCCTGGCCATCAATTTTGGTCACTTGCTCTTCCCTTGTCCTGGGCCGGTCACACCCACTCCTTTTCTCCCAGTCTCCCCGTCTCCCATGTTTCCCCAGATATGTCATCCTGTTGTATGCTTTTATGGCTTATTTATCCTGTCAATTCCTTCTAGATAGAGATATAGTGACAACAATATGCCCTGACACAAGACAATAAAAATAAAACAATAACTACAACAACAACTACAGAAAGGTATCAACATGAACAACAACAAACCCTATAAATAACTCAATGTCTATTTGTCATCCTTTATGATTATCTTCCAGTCGAGTCTGATGAGGCAACTTGCCCTTAACCCCACAGTCAGCTTTAGGTGTTCCCTGGGGACTTCATTGCTCTTTTCCCCTTGCAGCTCTGTTTCACACCCCCAGTGTATGACTTCTACATGGTGAGCTCAGCACAGGCAAAATTCCCACTATATGTCTCTAGTGTTGTTCGTGTTCTGGTGTTGTTCTGGTGTTTTGCGTCTGTCATGTCTCGTGGTGGGGCGGGCCCTGTGCACAAACCAATGTGGTGCAGAAAGTTGATGGTGCCCAGTTTTCAGAGGATATAGAGTCTGGGGTCTTCTTAAAGGCTTGAAGATAATCAAACAACCATCTACTTGAGAAACAACAGAGCGCACATGGAAGAATCACAGCAGCCTGGGTTATCACGAGGTATGGAGGGTGTTATAGGTAAGCTTGTGGTGTCAATATGGCCAAAGAGATCGGTAGGTCTGTTGTGACAACATGGCCAATGAACACACATAATCAATTGAAGGGTGGAAATAGAAAAGGCTTGGTAAGCTCCACCCTTTCTCTCTTGCTTTTGGATCTTTGGACCAGACAGCTGCCTTGTTCGTCCTGTGCCTCGACCTCCAAGCAAAACTACCCGTGGGACACCAAATCGTGGACTGTGGAGCTGTGAGTTGAGGTTCCTTCAAGCCCTGCTTCGCCACACTCCTGGGATATACATCTCTTGAGCTGGGGACTGTTGGACTCTGTCATCTGGCCAACTGTTCATGCCCTGCTCTGCTGTTTGCTGCCTGTGACAAGATAGACTAAATTGCTGTACAGAGGACTACTCAGCGGCCCTCAACACTTGAAGGACTGCCAGTCTTCTAGCTGTCTCACGCAAGTGAGTTGCACCAAGCAATTTGTACTGCTTTATAGATAGTTAACTGTTTCTTTCTTATCTTATATATATATATATATATATATATATAATATAAAGAGAATTACTACTGTCCTTTATTTTATTTCTCTAAGAGAACCCTGTCCACCACAAGTGGTACCAGGAGTGTTCTAGAGAAATAAAATGATAAATATGGGTTACTTTGATTGGTTCTCCAAACTGACTAGTCTTAAGAGCACTGGTGATGCTTATTCTAGACCTAAAGCCATGGGTAATGTTGACACTCCTACTAGTCCTTGGTGTGAAATAGCAAAGCTAATACCTAAAGTAGGAGCACTGATGGATGGGTTGCTGGTTACAGGAGAGGCTCTGGGAGATCATATGTTTGATATTTTCCAACAATTTTGTCAAGATGTCAAGTATAGGGAGGCTGGTTGGCTGGTCCTCCTTACAATGGACTATGTGATTAAAGAGAGGGATTGCCTCAGGGTCTCAGAAGCATGCCTCAAGTGCCGACTCACGGAATTGAAGGCTTCAGTTTGTGCTACAAAGGAACACTTCTTGGTTGTAGTAAAAGAGCCAATATTGCTGAGAACAGCTCCAAAGTCTCATTATGTGAGTGGCTGAATTACAATGTCAGCTGGATGGGAGATCTAAAGCAGTGTCCGAATCCAAAGTGAGGACATTGATAGGAAAAAATTGGGACTCTAAAACATGGGGTGAGAATATATGAGCTGATAATCCAGAAGAAGAGGATATTGTGTCACCTCTAGAAACAATTGAACCAGCCCAGTCAATAGATCCACCCCTCAGCTGAAGATAGTAGTCTACTATCAACAAAACAACCCACACCTGAGCAGATTAACCAACCTACTCTAGGTGAAATGCCAGGTGGGGCAGTATCTCTACCATTGCCTGAGGAAGATGTCTTACAAGATAATGCTGAGAACACCCAGGAAACACCCTCACCATTGATAGTTTCTGCTAGACCTGTAACTAAAATTAAGGCAAGGAAAGCTCCTAAAGGTGAGGCCGAGGTGATTACTCAAGAAGAAGTACCCTATACTCACAAAGAACTGCTCGAGCTTTCAAATACATACAAGCAAAAGCCTTGTATGTAACTCACCCATTTGGCCTGTAAGAAGACAGATGGATCCTGGAGAATGACAATGGATTTTCGTAAGCTGAACCAGGTGGTGATATCAATTGCAGCTGCAGTTCCAGATGTGCTCTCATTGCTTGAGCAAATGAATACTTCTCCTGGTACTTGGTATGCAGCTATTGATCTGGTCATTGTCTTCTTCTTGATACTTATCTCAAAGGACCACCAAAAACAGTTTGCCTTCAGCTGGAAGGGGCAACAGTATACTTTCACAACTCTCCCCCAGAGGTACATCAACACTTCTGCCCTGTGCCATAATTTAGTCCGAAGGGACCTCGATCGCCTGTCTATTCCACAAAATGTCACACATGTCCATGATATTGATGACATTATGCTGATTGTACCCTCTAAGGAGGATGTATCAACGACTTTAGATGCCTTAGTACAGCATCTGCATACAAGAGGTTGGGAAATTAACCCAACAAAGACTCAGGCACCCTCCACCTCAGTAAAATTTCTAGGGGTCCAGTGGTGTGGAGCATTTCGAGATATTCTTACTAAAGTAAAGAATAAGCTATTGCATCTGGCCCCCCAAACAATAAAACAGAAGGCACAATGCTTAGTGGGCCTCTTCAAATTTTGGAGGCAACATATCCCTCACTTGGGTGTACTACTTCGACCTACTTATCAAGTGATAAAAAAGGCCTCCAATTTTGAGTGGAGTCTGGAACAAGAAAAGACTCTGCAACAGGTTCAGGCTTCTGTGAAGCTGCTCTGCCACTGAGACCATATGATACAGCAGACCCAATGGTTCTAGAAGTGTCAGTTGTTAATAAAGATGAAATGTGGAGTCTTTAGCAGACTCCTATTGGTGAATCACAGCATAGACCATTGGAATTTTGGAGTAAAGTCCTGCCATCCTCTACAGACAGCTACTCCCCTTTTGAAAAACAGCTGTTGGCCAGTTACTGGCCCTTGGTGGAGACTGAACGCCTCACCTTGAGCCACCAAGTCACCATGAGGCCAGAACTACTCATCATGAACTGGGTATTGTCTGACACACAGAGTCATAAAGTTGGACGTGCGCAGCAACACTCCATTGTTAAATGGAAGTGGTACATACAAGATTGGGTCAAGTAAGCTGAACGTACAAGTAAGCTGCATGAAGAAGTGGCCCAAATGCCCACAGTCCCCTCTCCAGTCACATTACTTTGTTTCTCCCAGTCTGCATCTATAGCCTCCTGGGGAATTCCTTATGATAAGTTAACTGAAAAACAGAAAAGTCATGCTTAGTTCACAGATGACTCTGCACGATATGCAAGTGCCACTTGTGAGTGGACGACACTACAACCCCTTTCTAGGATCTCCCTGAAAGATAGTGGTGAAAGAAAATCTTCCCAATGGGCAGAACTACGAGCAGTGCACCTGGTTGTTCAGTTCGCCCACAAAGAAAAATAGCCAGATGTGAGACTGGCTGTGGCTAATGGCTTGGCTGGATGGTCAGGGATTTGGAAGGAACATGATTGGAAGATTGGTGACAAGGAGGTTTGGGGAAGAGGTATGTGGATGGATCTCTCTGAATGGGCCAAAAAAGTAAAGGTAATGGTGTCTCATGTGAATGCTCACCAAAGGGATATCTCTGAAGAGAAGGACTTTAACAATCAAGTGGATAAAATGGCACGCACTGTGGAGAGTGACCCTCTTCCTTTCTCTGCCACTCCTGTTATTGCCCAATGGGCACATGAACATAGTGGACATGGTGGCAGGGATGGAGAGATGCATGGGCACAGCAACATGGAGTTCCACTCACCAAGGCTGACTTGGCCACAGCCACTGCTGAGTGCCCTATTTGCCAGCAGCAGAAACTAACTTTAAGTCCAAGGTATGGAACCAGTTGAGGAAATCAAATGGCAATTTGGTGGCAGATTGATTACATAGGATCACTCCCATCATGGAGGGGGCAGCGCTTTGTTCTGACTGGAATAGACACCTATTCTGGATATTTGCCTTCCCTGCATGTAATGCTTCTTCCCAAACCATGATTCGTAGACTTACAGAATGCCTCATCCACCAGCATGGCATCTGACATAATATTGCTTCAGATCAAGGAACTCACTTCAAAGCTAATTCAGTGTGGCAATGGGCCCATGCCCATAGAATCCTCTGGTCATATCATGTTCCTCATTATCCTGAAGCAGCTGGCTTGGTAGATCGATGGAATAGGCTCCTGAAGACACAATTACGATGCAAACTACATGGCAACAACTTGCAGGGCTGGAGCAGTGTTTTCCAGGAAACTGTATATACTTTAAACCAGTGGCCAATGTATGGTGCTATTTCTCCAATAGCCAGGATTCATGGGTTCAGGAACCAAGGGGTGGAAACTGGAGTGGCACCGCTCACTATTACTCCTAGTGACCCACTTGAAATATTTTTGCTTCCTGTCCCAACATCCCTATGTTCTTTGGGCCTGGAGGTCCTGGTTCCGAATGAAGGAACACTCCCACCTATAAACAGAGCATGGATTCTACTGAACTGGAAGGTGAGAATGGCCCCTGGCCACTTTGGGCTTCTCATGCCTTTGGATCAACAGATCAGGAAGGGTGTCACTGTACTGAGTGGTGTGATTGATTCAGATTATCAAGAAGAAATTGGACTGGTATTATATAAATGGGGGTAAAGAAAAATGTTTGGAATCCAGGAGATCCCAAAGGCCGACTCCTAGTGCTACGATGTCCTGTGATAAAAGTAAATGGTAAATTATAGCAACCCCATCATGACAGGACATGTAATGAGCTGGAGCCCTCAGGAATGAAGGTCTGGGTCACCCCACCAAACAAAAAAAGACACAACCAGCTGAGGTCATTGCTGAGGGCAAAGTAATACAGAATGGATGGTAAAAGAAGGTAGTTCTACCTACCAGTTATGACCACGTGATCAATTGCAAAAGTGAGGTTTGTGACTGTTCATACATTTTCTGTATATAAGCTTATTGAATATTTTTTTGTTCATGTACATGGGCTACAATTGGTTTCAGTGTGTTTTCATTTATATGTATGATAGATGTTTGATGTTAAGTATAAACTTGATTTCATTGATGTCTAGAAATGTCATATGGCTAAATAATTGTGTACAGGTGCCATGTTGGCAAGGGGTGGATTGTTATAAGTAAGTTTGTGGTGCCAACATGGCCAAAGATGACAGGTAGGTCTGTTGTGATGACATGGCCAATAAACACACACAATCAATTGAAGGGCGGAGATAGAAAAGACTTGGCAACTCTGCCCTTGCTTTCTTGCTTTCGGATCTTCGGACCAGACAGCTGCCTTGTTCGTTCTGTGCCTCGACCTCCAGCAACACTACCCGTGGGACACCTAATCATGGACTGTGTAGCTGTGAGTTGAGATTCCTTCAATCCCTACTTCGCCACGCTCCTGGGATATACATCTCTTGAGCTGGGGACTGTTGGACTCTGTCATCTGGCTGACTGTTGGTGACCTGCTTTGCTGTTTGCTGCCTGTGACCAGGTAGCAAAAATTGCTCTACAGAGGGCTACTGAGCAACCCTCAAGGCTTGAAGGACTGCCAGTCTTATAGCTGTTTCACGCAAGTGAGTTGCACTGAGCAATCTGTACTGCTTAATAGATAGTTAACTGTTTCCTTCTTATCTTATATACCCTTCTCTTTATATAAATATATAAAGAGAATTTCTAGTGTTCTGGTTTTATTTCTCTAAGAGAACCCTGCCCAATACAGAACGGATCAGCTATCAGCCAGCGAAGAACAAAAAGTCATATCACAGTGAATCAGGGGGAGTGAAGGGTGGGGACCCGAAGGCCATCTATGGGTTACTGGACATTCCCTCACAAAAGACCCAGGGAGGGGAGGAGACAGTCAAGGTGGTGCAGTGTAGCAATGATGAAACATACAATGCTCTTCTAGTTCTTGAATACTTCCTCCCCTCCTCACCACCTCCCCCCAGACCCAGTCACTATCATGGTCCTAGTACTACCTTAAAATCTGGCTGGATCAGAGAATATACACTTTTACAGATAGGAACTGCAAAGAGGGATTCTAGACCAGAAGAACCTTTAGGACAAGTGGTAAGAGGAGCAATAAGGGGAGGGTAGAGGGAAGGTGGGGTAGAAAGGAGAACAGATTGCCAGGATCTAGCTATGGGTTCCTCCCTGGGAGACTGACAGCAGAGAACTGGGCGAGGGGAGATGTTGGATGGTGTAAGATATGACAAAATAATAACAATAATTTACAAATTATAAAGGGTTCATGGGGGATGGGGGAGGTGAGGGGGAGGGGAAAATGGGGAGCAGTGGATACCAGGGGCTAAAGTGGAATGCAATGCAAGCGTTTTGAGAATGATGAGGGAAACAAATGTACAAAAGCGCTTGACACAAAGTACGTATGTATGGATTGTGATAAGAAGTGTACAAGCTTCTGATAAAATGATGAAAAAATACATCCTGCATATTAGATACTTACATTACAATGCATAACAGTAGCAAAACTACCATTATGAAGTATCAATAAAAGCAATTTTATGTTTGGAGTCATCAGAACATGAGGAACTATATTAAAGGGACATGGCTTTAGGAAAGTTGAGAATCACTGTTCTAAAACAAATAGTTATATGAAGAACTTTCTTAACCAACATGAGGCAGAGATATAATCAAGTTTAACTTCCCTAAGCTTTTGATTTAGTAGGAACTTGATTATTGCTACTAGGACCTCAATCATTATTTTAGATGCATTAAGAAAAGAAACTATTTAAAAATTCTTTATTTGGAAGAACAGAGGAAGTTACTGCAGATTTGGGGGACAGTGTTATTGTATCTGGTGATTTTGGCAGGGGTACCTTTATGCATATTGAAAAAGTAAATGATTCCCTAGTATGATCAATTCAGCTTTCTCCTTTCTATAATATTTTTCTATGGAATTAAATTAGTTAGTTCTTAATAGGCAGTTACTTTTCTGCTTATATGAATGATGATGACATACAAAACTAAATTGTCTCATGAACAGAAAATAAAAATCCTATAGAAGAGATTATAAAAGTAGAATATTTTATCATTAATCTCTGTGTTAATAAAGGTAAGTATGTTTATTAACAACTCAAGTCTTGTCACTATTACAGATTTTTAAACTCTTGCAATTAAGTAAGTAAATTTCAGTAAATGAGAAATAGCTTGTTATCAAAGAATATTCTAACTTGGAGAATTTCAAAATAAGCAGGTAATTTCTGAAGCATAATTCATTTAAAATGAATATTTGACAAAAATCACTAAACCTGAGAAATTCAAATAAAAACCACAGCAGAAATATAATATATATCTGCAAGAACATGATTAGAATGGAAATACTATGTTTTAAATAGGCTCTAAAAATATATTAAGGCTCTTTGACTTCCAAAATTTTAGTCAGGTACTTCCCAACTTGTGGCAAGGTTAGATTTTGATCATTCAGATGTAAGTCATTTCTTTATAACAACTCAAATACTTTTAAATAATTTATTACTATAGACTTTTATTATAAATGTCTTTATAAATCCAATCTTTGTCTTTTAGGGGTAGGAAACAGTTTATATAAAATACAAGATATATTTCAATATTGTTTATAGTCCATGTTGCTAACAACAAGATGCTCCCCAAAATATGTTCTTAAAAATCGTGGTAGTTTATCACTAAATACAAAATGGGTGCATAAGCAAATGTGGTGAAGAAAGCAGTTGGTTCCACTCTTTAAAAGACATAGCATCTGGGGTATTAAAGGCTTGAAGTTAAATAAGTGGCCATCCAGCAGGGAAACTACAATGCCCACGTGGAAGAAGTACGCCAACCTGTGTGAAAATACGGTGATGATGGGGAATAGGTATAAGATGTTCCAGAACAAGTAATCAAATTGGCATGAGTGGGCATAGGCAAATCGAAGACCCACAGCCCACCGGTAAGACAGCTGGATAGTCCCTCTCAAAAGGACCTCACAGAAGGGATGGGATCCAGGGTGCAGCAGAGTCTGATGAAACACACAGCTATGCTCTCGTTCTTTGAAATATCCTCTGCCCATTATGATGGCCTTCGTTTACCTCATTAATCTTGCTAGACCTGCATATCTACACTGGTACAATTGAAGAACTTTCAATCCACAAAATTCAAGGCAGATAAAATCCCTCAGATATAGTAAAGGGTGTAATGATTCCCTGTGGGTACAGGAAGAGAGCTGGGGGAGGGGAACTCATAGCAAAGATGACTGTTTAACTCCACTCAAAGGGAATTAACATCCAAAATTTAGGTGAAGGTGTAAACTATGCACCAAAAATGCCCACACACAATAATAATAATATATTGATATAATATTGGGTGAGGAATGGAGAGAAGAAAGTGGAGCTGATATCAAGGAGTTCAAGAAGAAAGAAAATGTATTTAAATTCATGATGTCAGCAATTATACAACTATGCTTAATCTAATGGGTCTGTGGGCTATAATTATATAGGTAAGAGCTCCTAAAATTAATAATATATAAAACAAAAAAGTGGTAGTTACATAATTTTGTGTCATCTTTATGACCTAAAAATGTAGTAGAGACTAACCTGTCTGTCAGATCACAGCCTAATGGTACCTTCCCCACTCTCTGTCTTCACCTTCTCAGTGCTGAGTCCTGCACAAGCCCTGTGATGCTTCCACCATCAACAGATCCACAAGATTTTTCACCCATAGCCTGCAATTTTGCTGTAGTTTTGCCTGTGCCTGTGAGTCTGAAGAGGAACTTAGGATTGAAGCGGGACTTATGAACTTGAGGATTTGAGTTGGACTGCGCTTCGGTGTTTTCCTGATATGGAGAGTCCCTTAATATAAAGTTCTTTCTTAAACATATATGAGTGGCACAAGTTTTGTTTCTCTTGTAAACCCAGTCTAACATAGAATGTTTCCTCATAATTTGACTCCATTATAATTTTAGGACTACCTGTTAAAGGAAACACGCAAACTGAAGATGATTATTTATTACTGTCTCTAGCTGTTTCTTTAAGAAACCTCCAAAAGCCTCCAAAAGCCTCACTCCATCTGAGTGAAAATAGACTAAACAGTTTCTTGACAGATTTGATTATACACATACAACCAGTGTTTTCTTGGTCTCAGAATTGCTTCACATTAATACAGATTGTTATAGTTGAAGATGTTCTTGGAATTATTCTAGAATCTATGATAGTGAGCTTTGAGAGAAGGAAAAAACAAACTAAAGTTTCTCAGGAATCGTCCAACTCTTTAGGATGACTATTTCCTTGAACCTCCAGATTTTCCCTTTCTATTTGATATCAAAACGACATCCACACTTTAAGTCAACCAGAATACATATATTGTGAAATCAAGAAGCTATCTTTGCCAAAATAAAAACTTGATATAGTCTTTTATTTAGCACTCAAATTGTACTGGGTAGAATACATACAGCACTGTATATCTTCAGTGAAGCTTGATGACATGCAAAAAACATACTTGGTCCCAGTCATCATTTAAATGACAATTCCCTAAGAGAAACGAGTTTCAGTATATTCATCATATCATAGAATTTTCCAGAAGAAATAGTGCATTGAAAATTTGCTGTACCTCTCATCACACAAAGGTGGTAAGAAAATATTTCATGCAAGTTGAGTTTCTTGCTTTAACCTTAGAAATTTTTATAAAATAGCATTTCTCTTGAAGAAGACAGATTGATAATAACTTATGACTTTGAGGTCTTAGGCCACTCTATGATATTATTGCCAGTCCAAGGAAAATTGTCTTTTGAATGACGTATTGTCTAACCTTCAACACCTAATCATTTAAAAGGATAGGAAAGTGTAGAGTTCAGATATTAAGAATACTCAGATTATATATGCTACTCTTTGAAACTTTTCTTTAAAATCAAATCTACTATTTAATATTCATCTTCACTTTATTAAAGAACAGAAAGTGAGTAGATAGCGATATAAAAAATTTTAAATCTCTATAAGGAGTTTTATAACAAAAAGATAGCAATAATAATAAAAATATTTAAGTATTATTGATATTATATTATTTCTATACTAATATTTGCAGACTTATATGAACTATATAATCTAGTATTCAAATAGCTGGAAATTTTGTCATTCATAATTAAATATATATATCTGAGTTTTATTGACCCATAAGAAAAATATTGAAAAATTAAAGATACATTAACTTCCTCTAGACACTTGATTTAAAAATAATTATTAGATTATCACTTCACAGAACAGCTTTCTCACTCACATATGCATGTGATGATGGCAGATGGGGAAATGTCTAATGATGCTATAGATTAAATAACAACTTTAAGGGCATATGAAGGAAAGACACCTTAAAATATATAGATCGCTATTATTGTTACCATTTTACTTCCAAAATAAATGTCAAGAAACTTTTTAATGATTTCCAATAAAATTTAATAGAATATATGCATAAATCCTTTTGCATGATTATATAATTTCTCTCAAAAATAGAATTATAGACTTTCACTAGTATTTTATTAAGCTCACACATCTTTTTAGTAGTGTTTTATTTGAAAATAGTGCCAAAATTTTGCCTATTTAAGTATTTCACATGCACATCAATATTTACAATAAAAATAAGAAAAATGTTCCTCTTTTTGAAAAAGTATTTAAAATGCTCTGATAATTTGTTGTTTGGGGTTTAATTGGAATGTTTTATGTAATAAAAAAGTGGCATACTATGTGTGAAAGGACACAGTTCCTTACATGAAAATGGAATATTATGAAAACAAGTGGCAATTATGCTATAGGAATTAGTAACTTGTTTAGGAATTCTTCCTGGGGTGGTAATTAAGGTTGAACTGGTTTGAAAGAAAGAAAAACCAAGAAGACATAAAATTGGATTTTCTGGGTTTTTTTTTTTAAACACTAGGATTATTTACAATAAATGATAAGAGAGAATTGATTTAAAAAATTTAAAATTTAAAGCAAGCACACTTACTCAAGTACTTAATATATAAAAGAAAAACTGTGTCACTCCACTACGAATGTGATCATTATTTTTAAGCCATGGCAAAGTAGAATTTTCCTTAACTGAATGCCATCGAGTCGAGGCTGGCTGATGGTGAGCAGCTATAATTTTCTGAGACTGGGAATGTTTTCGGGAGTTGAAAATCCAGCCTTTCTCTCCTGGAGCTGCTGGTGGCTCCCAACTACATCCAGGAAGATCTCAGCCCAACGTACAACCTCCGCACCACTGTGCTCTGCATTAAAATGTACACCCAAGAATTGTTGCTGTTGAGGTGTTTTCTATTACTACCTACAAGAGCACGTTTTAGACGATATGAGGTGGGGGAAAGTCAGTCACGTACTTCCCAATGTTCTAGTTCTCAAGAGAATGAATTTTAATTCCTAGACTTTAAGTCTAGCGTATTTGAGACTGAATGAAACTCCCAGCAAGTAGTCCAATTTGAAATACCATTCTCATAAAATTAGAAATGCAAAGATGATAGTAACTTTTGGTCACTAATAAAAACTGAATACATATATCATTTGGTTATGTCAATACCCTTTATAGATAAAATGGCAGCTGGGTTACTTGACTCTTTTGGTGACAGGACTGGTGGCTACTTCTGCACAATCGACAGCCAAGCAAACCTCAGCGAGCAGTTCAGTCCTGTAAGACATGAGGTCATCATAAGCAGAGGCCAAAGAAAATGCAGCTAGCATCACCACTAAACTGAAAAACAACAGAGGAGCTTTCTTTGGATAAGAAAATGGTTAAAAAGTTGAAGACAAAATGACTACACACCAAAATAAAAATTTCACTGTGGCATTATTTTTTCTGAGATCTGTCATAAATAATGTGCCAGTGAAACATTGCTTGCCCGTTTCTGAGTGGGGGTATAGTATGAATTTGTTAAAACGGCTTTAGCATGTAGTGGAGACTCTGCATTCCCTGATTATTGATGGGACCGTTCGTAACATTACTTTTATTCAACCCTGACCAATGGAAAATTAAAACAACTTTGATCACTATGGAAATTCTAGGCTTGGCTTTTCATTTGTAACTATCAATTATTTAAAGAATAGTTTAAAAGGGCTCTTGGAGACCTTTTTGGGGGAAAATTACAGTAATTTAGGTAGCAAATGTGAATGATCTCACGTTTTTAGTCCTATATGGAATAAAAATGCTTTATAAAATAGTCACATTGCCATCTACTGACAGCTTTTTATATAGAAACCAAAGTCTTCTTATTAACCTGTCTGACTACACACTAAAATAATCTATGGCTTGCCAAGTAGCAGTATCAAAAGAATGGGGGTGGGGGAGAGGGGTGGGCATGCAGTGCTCAATGCATCCACTTGAAGCAATCTCACTATTCAGAGAAGCCATTTCAAGCTATTCAACATTTCACTTTTATATACTGCAATTAGAAACCTTTATTAATGGCATTATTGCATAGTATTTCATAGCTGGTAAAACTATTTTCAGGAAAATGACTACAGAAGGGTATGTTAATAAATCCACAGTGCATAGGGTCTTACTAATAGGATTTCAATAATAGCAGCATTTCTTTCACAGCACACTTTATAATACCGATCACTATGTAAGAACAGTGTTGTTATAACATTATGTGAAAAATGGGATTTCTGTTAAGGGCATGTATTATAATCTGGGATACAAAAGTATAATGGTAGTTTAAGCACCTGTGTCCTAAGCCATTTCATTCTTATCGTATTTTCTGAAACTTTTTTTGCCACTTCAAGAAATGATAAAGAAAACATATCTGGTAGCATGATAAATACATCAGTGAGTCATGTGTACACTTTCCATGAACATGTAGCCTAAAAATGGCCATTGTATTCTAACAGACAGAAATTGCCAAGTCTTCCCAAAGTTAATAGTAATCATTTCACTATAAAGTAAAATGGGGTTCACTCCCCAATATATTTCATGGAATTGTACCATTGATTTTCTTCCTGTCCTTTTCCTAAGGTGTGTAAGGAGTTTCTTTTCAAATTAAAATTAAAATATTACACTTATACAAGAAAAACAATCCATCACCTTGTATCACACTTGTATATCCACAGGCAGTCTGCTTAAAAACTTAAACATCAAAAAACTTTTCAATCTATTTTGACTAGGCTCATATTATCATATAAAAGATCTCAATAAAATCCTTAGCCCTGAACCCACTGTAACAAAAATTGTGTAGGTTACTTGCTCACAAATTTTACAAATGTTCAACTTAAATTTGTTTGCAAAGTGAATTTGAAGTATATCTGTTTATATTTTGTTTTACGTTTTTTAACCTGAAATAAAACAGTGAATGAATGGAAAGCACCTGTAAGTGCAGAATTGAAATCCATGTGATCATCAAGATTGCATATTCTCCTGTCTTTGTTACACCTGGCTGTTGCTAAGTATGTTATGAAACAGACTTACTTAGTGGCATCCTTGATGAGGGATCCAATAGAACAGAGATTGCTCAGCTCTCTAACTTCTAGCAGAGCTTGAGAAACAAATCATTCAGGAAGATATTAAAGTCCTACCCCTCAATTCCACCTTTTCACTACATCTAAACCAGTGTTAATTATTTTTGCTGTAATTACTTACTCTGCAAAATAGAGGATCTGCATATTAATATAGCTGTTTTTAGATCCTATCAAGTTGCTACTATTTATAGCAACCCTGTATAAAACAGAACACTGCCCAGTCCTGCCCAGCCCTCAAAAGTATCTTGAGTTTATGACTGCAGCCACTTTTCTGTTTCATCTTATCAAGAACCTTCCTTTTTATATCTTTGTTTATTTGTTTCCTATAGCAAAGGTGTGTCAGGGTTTATCTTGTCATCATACTTATTCAATGTGCATGCTTACCAAATCATCAGAGATGTGAGATTATAAGAAGAAGGATGTGCTTTGAGATGGAAAGATGGCTTCTTAATGACCTGTACTATGTAGATAGAGAGTACATAACCTTGCTGAAATTGAGGAGGATTGGAAATACTTGCTGATGAAGACCAAAGGTTATGCCTTCAGTGAATATTATGATTCCAAATAGAAGAGACTAAAAGCATCCCACCTGGATCAATCAGTAATAGCATGATAAATGGCAAAAGGATGGAAGATGCCAAGGATGTTTTATTGCTTGCATCCTCAGCTCCTGGGAGCAGCAGTTAAGAGATCAAGAGACGGCATGCACTGGGTAAATCTGCTGCACAAAATTCTGTAGACTATTGGAAGGCAAGGGTGCAACTTTTGAGACATTTATATTCATGTGAAAGCTGTACTTGGAATAAGGAAGACTGAAGAAAAATCAATACATGTGTATCGTGATTCTGATGAAGAATATTGAAAAACCATATCTACCAAAAAGACAAATAAATCTCTCTTGAAAGAAGTCTAGTCAGAGCGCTCCGAAAAGGCAAGGTTTCCTCTTACATGCTTCGGATGTGTTTACAAGAGAGACCAGTCCCTGGAGAAGGATAACGTGTTCAGTAAAGCAGAGGGCAAGAGAAAAGAGGCAGACCTTCAAGGAGCTGGGTTAGCACCGTGGCTGTAACTATGGGAACAGCTGGGAGGATGGCGCACTGCCAGGCAATGTTACTTCCTGTTGTACACAGGGTTGCTGTGGGAACAGACCTAATGGCACTTAACCATCACAACAGAAACCTTCATAAATAATATCTCCACACCCCTTTTTTCCTGAGGAAATGCAAAGTGGGGTTAAAGTCACCACCTTTATGTTGACAGCTCAGTGCAAATTTGATTTAATACCAAAGGACCGATGTTATGGGTTTTGTTTTGTTTTGTTTTTTGTACTTAGGAGTCATCAAATGGGTTCTGTACCCCTGATAGTACATGGTTGCATGGTGTACTGTTAGCCACAAGGTCAGCAGTTTGAAGCTACAAGCCTGCCTGAGAGAGAAAGATGGTGTTTTCTAATCGCATAAAAAAGTCCAATCTTGAAAATACACAGGGACAGTTTTACCCTGTCCTACAGGGTCCTTATTTGTCAGAATCAACTGCTTGGAGGTGAGTTGCATATACAACAGGAGGAAACACTGCCCAGTCAGTTTCTTCATCACTAAATTTTGTGACTGGTACATCCATTTCAATTGAAGTTGTATTGATTGAATTTCATTGAATATGAATAGGTGTAATCTGGTCACAGACAAACTCTCCCTTCTGAAGAAGCTCAATGGCGGGCTTCTGACTCAGGGGCAGATCTTGGCATCTCATCTGAGCTGCGGGGAAGAGATTCACAAGGGGACCACTTGGAAAGCCTAAAGGTATAACACTGCTCCATTCTTGAGTGCAAGAAGAGAATTGGGGTCTTCTGGATGGTGTGCCCATCGGACACGGATACTGAGGACCAGCAGAGTATAAGGGACTTTCTGTGAGTGGAACTTGAGAGCGGGATCCCTGAAACAAAAGGGCATCGGCCTAACGGATTATAACAGGGTCTACCAGTGATGTAACGGAGGGATACTCATCAACTCTGGGTCAGGACAAATTACAGTCTCTCTCTCTCTCTCTCTCTCTCTCTCTCCTTTTCGTTTCTGGTATCTATGTATATAGGATAGGCAGGTTAAGCAATTCCAGCAACTGAATAGAAGGTTCAGTTGAGGAGGGGCATAGGATAGCAGGAGGCATAGGGAGAGGAGTGAAGAGCCAATAGTGACAGACAGTGCAATACAAAGAGATATAAAGTCTACAGGGAAAAGGATATAGCATTATGGATCATGTTTGAAAAATTGAAATTTATCCAAGAGGAATAACTTAAAGTTACATAATAATAAGTAAATAATAATAATAACAAAGTAAACATAATAATGGTACAGAAGGAAAGAAAAAGAGAAAAGAACTAGAAAGTAATAGTCATATACCTGTATACAGGTATAAATGGAGATATGTATATATGCAAATATATAAGGATAAGGAGTATTAGCCAATGTATATATATTTACATATGCATATACATACATATAATAAGGAAGCAGAAGGACATCATACTTCTGCTTAAATCTTACCTCAGTCTGATAATAATGTAGCAATATATGGGACTTTCCCAACACAATTTCTGAAGAAAAAATGGGTACATAAGCAAATGCGGTAAAGAAAGCTGATGGTGCCTGACTATCAAGTGATATAAAGTCCGGGATCTTAAAAGCTTATAGTTAGACAAGCAACCATCTACCAGGGAAGCAACAAAATCCACATGGAAGAACACCAGCCTATGTGACTGGGTGGTGATGTGAATGAATATCAGAAATTCAAAAACAAGCAATCAAATTATGTGAAGAAATGTAGACAAAGTGAAGCCCCCAAACCAAACTTTAAAATAATTGGACAGCCCCTCACCGAAGGGCCATATGAGAGGGAAGACATATCCAGGGTGAAATATAGTATTGATGAAACACATAGCTAACCTCTAGCTATTTAATATTCCTCCCTCTTATTATTATGGTTCCAGGTTAACACATCAGGCTTGTTAGATTTGCAAATATTCATTTGTGTAATGATAATAGTTCTGTGCATGAAATCCAAGATAGATGGACCGGCAAAAGAAGCAATGGGACCAGTGATTCCCAGATGCTATGGGAAGAGGGGGGAAAGGGGAGAATATGGGAACCAATAGCAAAGATGACTGCATAGCCCATTCAAGGGGAATGAATAGCAGAATTGTGGGGCATATGGATATAGTGGATGGTATAAGATGTGGCATAATAATAATAACTTTATAATATAAGACTGGTTTCATGGGGGAGAAGGTGGGGGAAGGAATAAAGGGGAACATATCGAAGAGTTCAAAAAGAAAGAAAGTGTTTTGAAAATTATGGTGGCAGTAGTTTTATAATTATGATGATCCAACTGTATGATGGGTTGTTATAAAATATGTGAAAAAACCTAATAAAAAGATTTTTTGAAAGGTATATCTTGAAATGTTCTCTTTACCAAAGAAGCCAGTGCCATTCTTTTTGATTGTATCATGCCCCATATGATTTTTTGAATTCAAAATTGTCAATCCTGGTTCATTTCATATCACTAATGTCTAGCACTAATGTCTTTCCATTTCATTTTCTTATGACTTCCAATTGTCCTAGATTAATCTTTTTTCAGTTCCTAGTTCTGATTATTAGTAGACGTTTTCACCGGTTTCTTCTCATTTTTGATTATGTTTCATCAGCTAATAAAAATTCTAAAAGCTTCCCTCTCACCTTAGTAAACTTCATTTGCTTAACCCTGCCCCACTGTAGCTGAAGAAAGCAGCCCCTCCTCATTCACATGTCAGGGGCCTTCTAATTTGTGGGCCCATCCTCTGGCTCTAACTCCAACATGGTCTGCTCCCATTCACAAACCCTTCAACAGCCGACAATGTCTACAGGCTAGGCATAGGTTTTGCCATGACGACTTCCTCCAAAGAGGGCAGTTGATTCCTTCTCCATTATTCTAGAAGCTCTGCTGAACTCTGTTCAGTAAGGGTGATGCTGCAGGCATTTGAAACAGCAGTGAGAGAGCTTCTAGCAGCACACAAGCCACTTCGGTATGAAAGCAGACAAAGAGTGGAGGCCTATTCATCATGAATTGGAGTTGTCAAACAATGAACTAAAATAAAATGGAAACTGTTAATAAGTTGAATTAAGAAAATTCTATGTGTGTTTATACCAGTAGTTCTCAAGCTATCTAATGCCATGACCCGGTCTTTAATAGAGTTCCTCATGCTGTGGTGACCCCCCAATCATAAAATTATTTTTGTTGCAACTTCATAACTGCAATTTTGCTACTGTTATGAATCCTAATGTAAATATCTGATACACAGTATGTATTTTCATTGTTATAATTGAACATAATTAAAGCAGAATGATTCTTTACAAATACAATATGCAATTACATATTGCAAAAAATTATTTCTAAGTACAAATAAATAAAATTTTGTTTTGAAGCATGGTGAAGCATGGGTAATAGTCTTCATCCAGTCTGGATACTCCTAAATAGGAGTATTGGCATGTGCAGGGACCCCCCCCCCCCCGAAGACAGATAAGCTGACCATTGTGAAATTGTCTTGGGACCCCCATAGGGGTTGCAACACACAAGTTGATAACCACTGGTTTATATAATATATATATATATATGTATATACATAATGAGGCTTCAGAAATTGTGTAAAAATTCAGTTATGTGTTGTTTCATTTTTTCCCATGAAATTTTGAAGTACCCTTGCTTGTGTGTGTGTGTGTGTGTGTGTGCCTGTGTGTGTGACTACATACACTGTTGATGGATATGTACTTTGAATGAAAAATTGGAAGATTAAATCAAGGGCAATTCTCAGAGGGGAAGTCCCTATTAAAAAGAAATGCAGAGGATCGAAGTATACACAATGATATTAATGCTATTTCTACCTTCAAGTCAGCCACAAAATCATTAGTGCACAGCAAAACAGAATGCTGCTTCACACCAAGTAATTCTCATTGTCAGTTGGGGGACTACTTTGACTAGGGGATTGTCATCATCTTGCTCTAGTAAGTGGAACATTAAGACTTTCTCCTGCAGAAATCTGCTCAGCTGTATAGCAACAAGAAGCCATTAACACAAAGGTGGTGGTTGACATGAGGTATCATGGTCAGAAATTTTAATCAGGTCTCCCACATGAAAGTCCAGTGTTCTACAACAGAATCAGTACTGATTACATTATATAAGAGATATATTAGCTGGTATTTTGAAAATAAGATGGCATTTGCACAAAAGAGTTAAGAAAAATTCAATGCAATATCTCTTTATATTTTTTAAACAGGTTTCAACTAGGCAGAAACCTCAGAATAACAAAGAGAAGCATTTACATACAGTTTAGTGGGAAACTAGGGATATCAAAAAACAAAGAAAACTTAAATGGAAAAATTGAAGAGAGTCTCAGATTGTGAGAAACAGCAGTCATAAATAAGATTCTAGGAAATAGAATGAATGACCAAATAAAGAAATATATTGGAAATAAAAATAGGCTGAACCCCGGTGGCATAAGTGGTTGAGTGCGGGACTGCAGCCCACAGACTTGGAGGCTCAAATCCAAGCAGCTCTCCAGGAGCAAGGCTGGGTAGCTCCCACGACAAACAGAGGGCAGTGATGACCAACACCCCCAAAAAAGAAAATATAGAAATAAGACCAATGAGTACAAAAACATTGATTAGGAAACCAATTCAGGAATTCTCAGAGTGAACAATATTGTCTTCTACTGGAAAGATCCAGGGGTTCTGCAAAAACAGCTGAATACATTTTACCAAAGATTCTGGGGTATTGTAAAAAAAAATTCTAACTATCTGAAGGGCCCTAAATATGTTTTCTTTCTAAAAATGGGAATGGATAAATAAGTTTGGGAATCTATGATATATGGTAAGGCACTTCGTCTGATTTTTTTTTTCTTTTGGGATTCTAATTCTGAAAATTGTTTGTTAACTTGTTGTGAATAATGTTTGGTGCACAATATGTCCTCAAAGTTTGCATTTTATTTTTGCTATAGACCTGCCAGGTATTAGAGAGTTCTATATTTAACCTTTAAATTTCTATAAATAAGTAGTTTTTCAAAATACTCTGATCCAACTTTCCTCTCTGACTGGCTCAGTCATTAGAAAAGCTTTGACTGACAAATTTTAATTTTCTAATTTCAATTTATGAAAAGTATACTATAACTGGAAGTAACATTTTGTAAGAAAACATATGCAAAATATCTTTACAGACTCTTTTTGCAACTCTGAATTCTTTTCTTGAAAATGCCCATGCTAACATTAGGCCTCTCTTCAACTGCTCATTTAAACACAAGAGCACTTTGCTCCAACAATCCTGCATTCTGTGATACTCACCTTCCACATGAATGCTGAAGGCACAATGGGTGCATAAGCAAATGTGGTGAAAAAAGTTGATGGTGCACAGCTATCAAAAGACATAGCCTCCGGGGGCATAAAGGCTTGAAGATCAAAAAGCAGCCATCTAGCTGAGAAGCAACAAAGTCCACTTGGGATAAGCACACCAACCTGTGTGATCATCAGGTGTCCATGGGATCAGGTATCAGCCACCTAAGACTCAGAACACCATACCCAGGGTGAATTGGGAATGGGGAGTGGCATGGAGTGGTGAACCAATGCCCATCTGTAGACAATTAGACATCTCCTTACAGAGGGGTCTCAGGAAAGAGATGAGCCAATCAGAGTGCAGTATAGCATCAATGAAAGACACAATTTTCCACTACCTTTTGGTGCTTCCTTCCACCCACTATCATGATCTCAATTCTACCTCACAAATTGGATTAGACCAGAGCATGCATACTGCTACAAAACCCCTGACAACAAACAAGAACAATAGAGCTACTAGGAGGCTTAGTGGAAAGTGGGGAGAGATAGAGGGAATTAACCATAAGGCTCAATCTAGAATCCCCACTGGAGGGGGGGATGATGAATTACGGAAAAGTGAGTGAGGGGCAACATAGGGTGATGTAAGATATGGAAATAATAATCTATAATTTACCAAGTTTCATGAGGGGAGAAGGGCAGGCTAGGGAGGGGGAAGAAATTGAGAGTTGATATCAGGTGCTCAAGTGGGAAGAGAATTCTTTGACAATAATGATGACAAAATATGTGCAAATGTCCTTGACACAATAGATGAATGTATGGATTATGATAAGAGATGTAAGAACCCCCAATAAAAGTATTAAAAATAGAGAAAAAGAAAATGCCCGTGCTTAATTTGTTACTCAAGAATGAGCACCTGATAAAGTTTTGCTGTGCTACCTTATTAAGGAAAAGTAAATAATAGAACTTGATATCGTTTCTCTACTGAAAATATGAGCAGTATGTATACAGAGACCATATAGGACAAAATAGAACTGCATCATAATGTTGCACACTAATCCAAGATCATGAATAATAAGTCAAACAGTATGCTACATCTTTTTCTATGGAATTAAACCACTGACCTTTCTGTTAACAATCAAAAAGCTAATCAATCTACCAGGAAGGCATCTTAGTATATCAGCAACATTTATTTATATTTTATCTAATGTTTTAATGAATGGGATCTAAAGGATGCATTAAAGATATAATTAGTATCTATTGCATACATTGAAAATGGAACATACATAAAGTTCTCTCTATATTAGTGTTATTTAATTATATGTATGAATATATTATTTAGAAATATATATAAACACTGAAATGAATCTCTCTAGCCTTCAAAACTTTTGAGTGTTTTATCTTTAATTTCTAGTACCATTTTAGCTTCCAGCTACATAAATAAATGATATTCCATTTTTATGATTTCAAAATTGCCTTTTTTAACAGGAATATTTTCATAACATGGTATTTTTAGGGGGGCATAACTGCCCTATAATATAGTATTTTATGCAATAAAAGCATCTCATTTTTTATACTATTTGCATTATATCAAGGGAGTTTGTAAATAGAACATGTATCTATCCCAGGATAGCAACTATCTAGTAAATAGGTCCAGATGTTTAGGATAACAACTTTCCACCTGCATGTATTTAGGAATCCTTTGCCTTCTTCCTCTCCACCTCCCACCAGGTTCCCTTCTGTCATATCTTATTTAATGCAGCAGATGTGGATAAACAAAGGATATACAACATCTTTCTAGAAATATAACAATTACAGATTTTATCATCATTGTAATAAAAAAATCATCAAATATTTTTAAGCTCAGAAGACCATTAGGTAATGGAAGACACTTAATATGTTTGTAATTTACATTTTATGTTGGCTGATCTTGAAAAGAAGAGTTCATATGACAGAAAGAACTCTGAATAAAGGAAGTAGAATTGCTGTGTGAAAAAATATTTTTTGCTGGAGATGTAATTGTACATTAGAAACTGAACAGAATTAGAGAACTAAGGGATTGGTTTCTTAAGTTGAATAAAGATAGTATTAGAAAGTAAAGTATGTTTCTTGTGTAATTCAGAAGCATGCTTTTGCCCTGGGTAGGCAAGGAAAACTCCAATGGCATCCTGAATGTTCCCAATGGTTGATTTATTCTTATGCAGATACAATAACCATAGTTATATATGGCAAGTTTTCTTCCATGCATGATGCTAGCTTCTCTGCCAAGCTACTGGGGAAGATAAAAATGATTACACTATATGTCCAATTGATTCTGCCTCTCTTGCGGAGTGTGTCAAATAAATTGCATTTTTCCTGAGACCATTTAGATGGAGTATTATCCTGCTGTGTTCCTTTGGATCCTGTACAGATTTCTGATTGCTGAATTGTAACACTAATCATAATAATTATCTATGTAATAAGTTCACAATATGAATTGTTACAGATGGCCACATTTTCCATCACAGAGCAATCAAGCTTATTTGTACAACCTACTTGCTCCTAGATAAAACAAAAGGCAACATGTAAGTTTCTGTATGTTCATCACCCATTATAAGTGGCAATTTAGGTCTAGTACATCAGAGAAAATGGGACCTGATAAGAGAGAGTATTAAAGAACTTTTCAATAAAAGCATATTTGAATTTTGCTATTAGGCTTACAGATATTATCATTGTATATCCAATTAAATACTAAAGATTTGCTTCTTTTAAGCAAGCAATTTATTTTCTCCTACCTAGAATCTTAAATCTATTTTGATGGTGGAGAACATGTACATGAATTATAATTCAAGTGTAAGTATAGCTTATTAAAATGGACCAGTTTTTTCACCTTCATAAAATTTAAGACCTTTATAAAAATAGATTCCTAGGAATGGCTGCAACAGAAGGTGGTTACTCTCTCCATTAGTTTAAAAATTGCCATGTGATATTTTAGCTCACTAGCCAAATATGGTTACCATTTACAGGTGGTGTCAGAACTATGACACACTGAAGAGAGAGATGTGTCTTTTGTCTAATTATTGCTGATTCTGAAATAAGAGGCAATTCTGCTGCCAATCGTTTCTGCTATTGTGCAAAAGCATTATTTGCAGAGAAGGAAATGTAACCACAATTTGCAGACAGAACTGCTCCCAATAAAATTATTTTTTTGCCAAATAAAATATAAACAATCCCTGTATTGTACCTATGTAAACATTATTTGTAGGTCAACTAAATAAAATGTAATATATAATGTATATTTTTACATTTCCTTTTATACTCACTCACTAATGTTTTCATTTCGCCACCTTTTACTGTGACCAGCACTAAGTCATTTATCAGTCTCTATGTAGGACAGCCCATCAGCAAGCTCATGGCAAGATCGTATTGTCCATCAATGCGATGTTCCGATGAACGCTTCCTTTTCTTGAAGGCATACTTCATAAAGTCCTCTGCTCACTTGTTCATTTGCCCACTAGCCCTTCTGGCTCATAACTTACTGAGAGTCGGTTAGGGCTGGGGAAAGTACTGAACTCCTGATGACAAGGTTGGTAGTTCATATGCACCAGCTGCTCCTCAAGAAGAAAGTTGCAATTGAGTAATAGGTAGCAACACACCTGATGGTCATGGCTTCGGGCTTTTGTCCCATAGTTAAAACTGAAAAACAAAGCAAAGGACACAATTCACCTTCATTGTTATCCTGTGGGTTTCCTGTAAACTTCAAAAGGAATTAGAAGCCTCACCTTTATCCTCAGGAAGGACTGGTGTGTTTGAACTGCCCATCTTGTGGTTAGTAACCCACTAAGTTACCAGAGTTATTAGGTCAATTGATCATTGGTTTGGAAATTACTTCATTTCTTGGTAAAACGTCATGCATTAAGTATTCATGTTCGATGGAACACATAGTTTAAAAACTTCTTCAAATGTGTATGTTTGCTGGGTCTCAGATTTAACCCAGTGTGGATCCCGTCAGTGGTGGCTTCAGCACCCGAGGAATGACTTATGTGAGAAGAACTGGTTCAAAGAAGACTAGGACATGAATCAGACTTCTCTCTCTCTCTTCTTTCCTCTTTTCTCTCTTAGGATCCCTAGCTGTAGATCCAGAAACTGAGTATCAATCCCCCACTGGCCTGCCAGACTCTTACCCTGTGGTGGCTTTTGCTTTGCTGTGAGGCTAGAAGATATGCCAATGGTATTTCAAAGACCAGAAGGATCACACTCTGAATAGATTTCCAACAAAATAACAATTCGGAGGATAGAGTGAGCGTAGGCAGGATTGCATTCATTGGGCCACAGTAAATGACAACTGACCTGAGGGCATCTACCAACAAATAAATGTAAATGTATCCATAAATCAATCATTTTTAATAAATCAATTTATTGGGTATGCATAAGATTTATATCATGATCACTTCATACATCAATTGTATGTAATGCACATTTGCACATCTGTTACCATCATCATTCTCAAAACGTCCTCCTACTTAGGCCCCTGGTATCATCTCCCCATATTTCTCCATCCTCCCCAGGACCCCGCCCCCATGAACCCTTAATATTTTACAAATTATCATTATTTTGTCATACTGTACACTGTCCGATGTGTCCTTCACCCACTTCCCTGTTGTCCATACCCCAGGGAGGAAACTATATGTAGATCCTTGCAATTGGGTCCCCCTTTCTACTCCACCATCCCTCCACCCTCCTGATATCACCACTCTCACCTCTGGTCCTGAAAGGATCATCTGGCCTGGATTCCCCATGTTTCTGGCTCCGGTGTATATAACCTGGTCTAGCTGGATTTGTAAGGTAGAATTGGGATCATGATAGTAGGTGAAAGGAAACACTAAAGAAGTAGAGGAAAGTTGTATATTTCAGTTTGGCTACACTATATTTTAACTGGGTCATCTCCAAATCAATCCATTTTTGACAGCCCCTTTGTCTTCCATGTATTCACACATTACCTTCTCCTCTGTCATAGATTAAATTGTGTTCCTCAAAATGCATGTCAAGTTGGCTGGGCCATGATTCTCTGTAGTGGCAGTTATGTAATGGTATAAAATTACAAATCAGAAGTTATATATCAGTGAAAGGATTAAAAAATAAGATTAAGGGTGGAAAGTAACTAACAATCCATCACAGCTCTGTAACAATTTAAAGGCAGGTTTCCACATAAATATAGTCTGTAATTAAGAAAGAAAGAAATAGAATTATGTGGAGAAAAGGGAGCCTACTACTGCATAGGAAAAAATCATTGGGGGGGGGGGCCTTCATTGTGAAGCTCCTAGATTTGTAGGATGACTGATGTTAAGACATTTGGAGATCTCTAAGAAATCCAAGGCCCACAGATGCTGAAAGAGCCTGGTTGGCATTGGCACATTGGGTTCTTCTTTGGCCTGCTAGGTTTTAGGTCATTGACTTGAAACCACTCATTTGTCTGTAGGAAGAAGATGAGGCATTCTACTCCCATAAAGAGACCCACAAGCATCATCCTATTCTCTGCTTTGGAGTAGTATAAATTGCCTTGACTTGATAGCTTTCAGGTTGCTCTGTTTTCCGCTCTTTAAAAAAAAAAATAAGACAGATGCTGAAAGTAGATTAACACTGTTTATCAAAACCCACAGTGAAAGAAGACTTTCCCCTAAAGTCTGCACTCTGAATTTGGACTAACCAATGAGAGATTAAATTTCTATTTTATTAAAGCTATTCACTTATGGTAGTTCTTTCTTAGTAACCCTATTAACTGAGCTATAATCCCTGCTTC
>PVJH01015414.1:0-53658 GCA_004026705.1 Nesogale talazaci
TGAATTGGCATCGATATACTGTGAGCATTTTTTGTTTGTTTGTTTGGTTTCTAACCAATGAGATCCAAGGATATAACCACTGCCTATGATGTTCCAAAAGAGGTAATAGTCATGAATTCCTTGGTCTTGCAAGATTCTGTCATCTGAACCCCGGCTGCATTTCTGTCACCATAGTACATTTCTGATTTCTAATCCCTTTGCTTTTGACATTTCCCTTTGAAACACTTCTAATTATCATTGAGCTTTGATGATAAGTTTAATCAGTTAGAGACAGTAAGAGCTGATTTAATTTTTCAAATGTTTCATCAGTGGCTTGAATGATTTATTTATAAATTTGGATAATAGTTATTATCCTAGCACATGCAGTACTGAATTTCAAGACAATTTTCAGAATCGTTTTAAAAAATATTTGATGAATGTGATGCTATTTTTCTCGGATTTGTCATTTTCACCATAAAGAAAACATACGATGGTTTGAAAATGCACCATATAATTCCATTTCAGTTCACAAATGTATAGCATTTTGATTTTACTGTGTTCCATTTCAATTTGGACACTTTTCATTTTCCTGAATCATATTTCATTTATTCTGTGTTCCAATTATTATTTCTTGTTCTTTCTTATCATGTGAGCAGTGGCCTATTAGCAGTAGAGATCCCATACCCGTGTCCCCTCCTCATGGTTGCCTCTATTTTGAAGTACCTCTTCCCTAGTCCTATTCTGAGGGCCTTCCAAAGTGAAGGGCTTGATTGACAGGACTGTATCACACTCTGTTTTTCCTAATTTGAAATGTTTTCTTATATGCAGTGGATAATTAGGTTATATGTGTGGAGAGAAAAGTCAATAAATACTAATATTTGTTTTCTGATTAGTGTATAGGATGTACAAATTTTATATGCAACCTGGCTGAAATATGGTGCCAAATTGTTTGTTGGATCATCATTCCAGATTTACTGTGAAATATTTACATGTGGTTAAACTTCCTTTTGTTTTTGATGTGCAATGTTTTTGATGTGCTTCCTCAGCTTATCAGTGCCCACGCCTCAAATCTGTTCTTGAGATGTTCTCTAAACTCAGGATGGATAAAAAGTTCTCTGTTGACTCTGGTTGATTTTTTTTAAAAAAATCATTTCATGAGGGCTCTAAAAGCAGTTATCATAATTCATACGTTCACTTATTGTGTCAAGCACATCGGTACATCTGTTGCCACAATCATTTTCAAAACATTATCTTTCTACCTTAGCTCTTAATATCAGCCCACTTCACACTCCTCGCCTACCCTCCCTCCCTCAGGAACCCTTTATGATTTATAAATTGTTCTTTTTTTCCATGAATTACACCATCACTGCCCCTTCACCTACTTTTGTGTTGTTCATCCACTAGGGAGGGGGTTATAGGTTGATCTTTGTGATCGGTTCCCTTTTGTCTCCACCTCCCACTTTCCACTTACCCTCCTGGTCTTGCTACTTTCATTATTGGTCCTGAGAGATTGTCCTGGATTCCCTGTGTCAGAAGCTCTTATTTCTACCAGTATACATGTATGTTCTAGTAAGAATTGTAAAGTAGAATTGGAATTATAATAGTGGGAGGAAAAAAAATAGTGGAAGGAAAGTGGAAACATTAAAGAAATACGGAAAGTTGTGCTTCATCAGTGCTATACTGCACTTTGGCTGGCTTCTCTCTTCTTAGTAACCCTCTGTGAGGGAGTGTTAAATTGTCTACAGGTAAATTTTGGGTATGCACCCTGACCTCCCCTTAATTCACATCAATATGATTTTTCATTCTGGGTCTTTGATGTCTGATACCGGGTCCTATCGACTCTTCATGATCTCACAGGCTGGCATGCTTCTTCCATGTGGGCTTTGTTGCTTCTCTGATAGGTGACCACTTGTTTAATCTTTAAGCCATTAAAACCCAAGACCATATATCGTTTGATAGCTGGTCACCATCAACTTTCTTCACCACATTGGCTTAAGCACCATTTTGTCTTCAGTGATTATTTCAGGGAAAGTGAACATCTCAAAGTTTTGGGTTAGTAGAACAAAGTGCTCTTGCACTGAGGGAGTAGTTGATTAAAGGCCTAATGTCCACCTGCTACCTTAATACTTAGCATATAAGTATGTGTACATAGATATATTTCCCTATCATTATATGTAAATATATTTACATATGCACATGCTTGTACTTAGACTTCTACATATATCATTTGCCTCTGAGCTCTTTCCTCTTTTTCCTTTTATGTCCTCTTGTCTCACTATCATGTAGAGCTATCATTTGAATTTTATTAATTCCTCTCTACTACATTGCCTTTAATCAAGCCCCTACAGATGTCCTGCCCTCTCCTCACCATCTATTCTAGATTACGTATTGTTCCTTTGTTCCCGGGCTTGTTGACACTCATTTTAGCCTGTCTCCTTTTCTCCCCTACCCGTCATCCCACCAGAACCATTGATTCCATTGTAATCTCCTCCAGATTGTTTATCCTGCCAATCTTATCTGGATAAAAATGCAAAAGCAATAATGACGAAAACAAAACAAAATTAATAACCTAAACAACCACCAACAGCAGAAAAGAAAACCCTATCAATAGTTCCAGGTCCATTTGTTGATTTTTCTGAGTGTTCTCCCATGGAGTCTAATGGGATGCCACGCCACGGCCCCAGAGTCTTTTGTCTGTCTTCCTCAGGTGCTTCATTGCCTTGTTCCAGTTGCTGCTCTGTTGTATGCCTTAGCATTTTGCCCAGTGTAGTGGAATCCGGTAATGCACAATTCCTACTTTATGTCTCCAGGCTTGTCTCCCATTGGGTCAGTGAGGGACATCGTGGTTTTTGGTCAGGCAGGCCCTGTAGTTCTCTCTGTGCATTGGCTACACTGAGCAGAATTTGTTTCCCTCTCTTTTTCTCTCTCCTTCCCTCTTGGTGCGTCATTGTATGCTCTGATCAGACATGCCCCTCTCCCTGAGATCTGACTTCAGTGTTGAGCTCTACCTTGATCCTGGCTGCATTGGGGAGAAAGTTAGAGAATCAGTCCAACCTAGCATAATGCGCATTTCCCAATAGTCTGTCTCCCCTTCAGTATTCCTGCTGAGCAGTGTGATATGTTGGTATTGGTTTACTTTCATTCATTGTTTCTTCCCTCCCATGGGTGACATCAGGGCTTCTTGCAATGATTTCTTCAGACTGGTCTTTGTCTTATCTGTGTACTGTGCAAGTTTAGTAACTGTGACTTTATTCTCTTTATTTGAATTTGGAGTCTTTTATTCCTCTGCAAAAACTGTTTTGAAGACATTCTGTTGTTTTTAATTGTTATAGTAGAGAAAATATAGGACATTATATTATATGCCCATTATTTGACTTACTTCAGAGACTCAGGGAATGTATGATCCTCTCCAAAAGCAGCATCCTTTGAATTCAATCTCTTTGCTAGGAAGGAAAGGGTATGGCATTCCATCTTGAGGATTTATTTCTTAATCTTGAGAGCATCCTATCTGGACTTCATTTCTCTTTATCTTCATTAGGTTACTGTGAGATTCAGCTGCACTGACACTGCCTCTTGTGGATCTTAAGTAGGCAGACAACATTCTTCTTTGAATAACTAGATAAGTTCATGGTGTCTCTTCAGTTCCAAACTGAACTTATCCTCCTATCAGCTATTTAGGACCTCTCAGACCGTTGCAAAACTTTTCAACCACTATAGCATCTGGGGTCTTAAAGACTTGAAAGTAAATAAGAGGCCATCCAGCTCATAAGCAATGATGTCCCCATGGAAGAAGCACACCAGTCTGTGCAATCATGAAGTGTCAAAGAGATCCGGTATCAGGCATCAAAGAACTAAAATATATATCACTACAAATGAAGGGGAGTGCAGATTGAGGACCCAAAGCCCATCAATAAGTGAAGTGACATCCTCTCACAGAAGGGTTGCAGCAAGGAGATGAGCCAGTCAAGGTATAGTGTAGTAACAATGAATTATGCAACTTTCTTCTTGTTCTCAAATGCTTCCTCCAACCCACAATCATGATTCCAATTCTATCAGATAAATCCAGCTAGATCAGGGGATGTAAACTGGAGTTGGAAACATGGGGGATTTAAGATAGATGATCCCTCAGGACTAGAGGTGGGAGTGGTGATACTGGGAGGGAGGAAGGATAGTGGAATAGAAAGGGGGGACAGATATCAGGGATCTACATTTAACCTCCTCTCTGGGGTACGGACAACAGGAAGTGAGTGAAGGAACACATTGGACAGTACATGATATCAAAAAGTAATAACAATTTGTAAATTATTAAGGGTTTATGGGGGGAGGGAAGGGAAATATGGGGAGCTAAGTGTGGGGAGGATGTTTTGAGAGTGATGATGGCAAGAAGTATGCAAATGTGGCCTACATACAATTGATATATGTGTGGATTTTATGGGAGTTGTATGAGCCCCCAATAAAATGATTTATAAAAAAATAAATATTAAAATAAATAAAACTGGGCTCATTTTTGCTTATCATCGTTAAAAACCTTGGTTGACAAATGTAATTATTTACTTTAAAAATGATTATCTTGCATTATAGCAGAAAAAAATCAGTCATCTCTGACATTGGAATAAACACAATATGTGTTAAATACCTTTGCAAACTGGGACAGTGTGCTTTACCTCTGGGACGGTACAATTAGATTACTATCCCTTTTTCAATGACTACCACCTAGGCCTAGGACACAAACTTTTATTACATAAATCTTCCATCTTGCACATCTTGGTCATCAGTTTTCCATCTGAAAACAAAAGCCCATAATCTGTTCAACTTGAACTAGGCCTGAAAGCATGCACATTCAATACACTGAAGTCCTTCAACTAACCCCAGAACAAAGAATACCCCCAAAATCAAATTATATCACCTACTCTCCTCCCTGAACCATTTTTTAAGTCAATTTAATATAGAGGAGGTCCAGAGAACATGACTGACCAGCTGGATAGAGGTCAGTTAGGGGGAAGAAGGGAACAAAAGGACATCAAAATTCTGAGAAATCTAAAGGGCTAAGAGATCCAGATGCTCCAAACAGAGAATCATGCCTGTGCTGACAAATAATGCACTTCATGTTTCTCTTGAAAGAACTGTCTACTTTCTTCCAATTGACTAATAAAGTAGGACAAAGACCAATAGACTCGGCAACAGCAGGAACATCATGTTCTCACGTAGAAGATTTATGTCTTATAGTTGCTATGTGTCTAAAGAGCAATGACTTACTAAAATTGACTTAGCTAATGTCTCATAAAAATCCCTCCATGCTTTCTCTTTTTTATTCACTTAGGTTCTTCTGAGGCCCTCATATCTTTTACTGTATTCTCTGACTAAAATCCTAGCAGACTTTTCTCAGCTATTGGAGATGACACAAAAATTAAATAGAGAAAAAGTATTGCATACTTTTTATCTTTTGGCAGAATTCATTTTAATAGATTTACTCATTAAATGGTCATTACCCTCAGTAAGTTGTATAACACACTAATGCAAAGCTAAATGGCTGTCAATTGGCTCAGGACAGCCTTGTCATTGAATGATGATGACAAGCTGTAACAGTGTATCTCTCCAATATTTTCAATAAACTTATGTGCTTGTAAGACTGAGATAGTCTTGATAACAGACACTATTTTATGCTGAGAAAAGGAGTTTCAGAGCATACGTGTAAATAAGAAAACCAAACAGAGTTGTCTAATCAAATTAATGTTGCTCCAGAATGGTAGGTAAATAGATATATTATGATTGTAAAAGATAGAACATAAGAGTCCAGTAAGGGATCAAAGCCATTAACCCTTATAAAAGCCATAAAAGTGTGAAATCAATTTGAAATTGCATCTGAATTAATAGCAAGTAGCTAGCTTTCGGGATGATGTCCCTGCATGAAACTGCAAAGACACGGAGAGGACTGTAGGGCTTACAACAATTCAAGACATGATGCCCCCTCGCTGAAGCATATGGGGTCAGAGGACGATAGTTGGGACAGTTGGACCACCACAGTGTGACGAACCAAGACGGAGACAAAAGACCAGCAGTGGGAAGAAAGCCATGCCAATTAACTGCAGAAGAGACCTCAAATTGACTTCAGACTAGGAGCGTCAGTTAGGGGGGCGAAAAAAGCAACCCTCCCCACGACCAATGGGGTGAGAGCCATAACTGTCGGTGGATAGATCTGAAATTATGCACACTTTTTCAAGTTTATTTTTGCTAGTTTTCTTTCTGTCCTTACTTTTAAAAAAATTCAATCATTTGTTTTCTTTTTGTTTTGTCTCTGTTATTGTTCTTTTGCTAACCACTATAAGATAGGCATGGGGAGCAAGTCTGAGGAGAAAGCAAAGACCCCAAATGCATTGGTGAACAAAAGGACATTCCTCACAGAAAGATCACAGGGAGGGGATGAATCAACCAGGGTGTGGTGTGCACTGATGAAACACTCAATATTCCTCTGGTTCTTGGAGGCTTCTGGCTAGACTGAAGCATGTACTCTGATGCACATAAGAGCTCATGATACACAGAATCCAGGTCAGATAAAACCCCCAGGAACAGAATTGGGCCTATTGATAGCAGGAGGAGAGGGCAAAGGTTGGGGGAGGAAAAGTGGAAGTTGGGAACTAATTGCAATGATCAATACAAACCCCACCTCCACCTCTGGGTTATGAACAACAAAAATGTGGATGAAGAGAGAGAGTGGTCAATGTAATATATGAAAACAATAATAATTTATCATTTTTCATAGGAGCACTAGGGTGGGAGGGGGGATTAAAAAAGAACTGATACCGGGCTGAGCCCCGGTGGCGTAGTGGTTGTGCGCGGGACTGCGGCCCACGGGGACGGAGGTTCAATTCCTGCAGTGGGGCTGGGCCTCCTACTCCCACCGCCAGAGAGCCTTGATGCCCACAAAAAATAAATAAATAAATAAATAAAATAAAAAAGAACTGATACCAAGAACTCAAATAGAAAATTAATGTTTAAAAATAATGATGGCAACATATGTATGAATATACTTGAAACAATTGATTATGGAATGTTATAAGAGTTACTAGAGCCTCCAGTAAATGATTTTAAAAAACATCAATCAGGAAGAAATTAGAGACAGAAAAAACATTGGAAAGAAAGAAAAGACCAAACTGGATGTCATAGCAGAGTTTGAAATCAGATTCTTAATCACGGAGTAACTAAAGTAAATAGAAGAAGTGACAAAGTAAGAGAGCTGAACAGAAAATTTCAAAGAGCAACTCCTGAAGGAAAAAATCAAATATTAGAATGAAATAGGAAAGATTAGTATTTAGAAAAAAATTAAAGGTTACAGTCTATATATCTTAAGCTGGTAGAACTAAATTAAAAAACCTTGAGTTCCAATATCAAAAGATTCTATGTGAAATTTTGTAAAATGAATTTTTTAAGATCTATCTGGAAGTCTAACGTTGTCCATTCTGTTGCTAAAATTCTTCTGTGTCTGCATCGCTAGCTTTTGTGGTTGGTGCATACATTTGCGTAATCATAGTAATGACTGAATTTCCCTATATGTCCATAGATATTATTCAATCATACACATCGTTGTACTTCCAGATAGATCTTGAAATGTCCATTTTTGCTGTGAATCCTGTGCCATTCATCTTGAATTTGTTATTCCAGACAGTGTGAACCATCAGGTTCTGATTCAAAATGACCAATGCCCTAGGTCTTTAAACATTCCTTTTCTCTTTATCCAACTTCTAATTTCTCTAGATTCCTACTATTTACATTCCCACTAATAATTAGTAATTGCTCTTTGCAGCTGTTTCTTCTCATTTTGGATCATGCCTCATCAGCAAATGAAGGTTTTGAAGGCTTTACTCCATCCATGTCATTATGAGGTACTCTCATTTGAGAAGCAAATTCTTCTTATTTCATACTTTGAGAGTCTTCTGTTCTTTGCGGTTTATCTTCTGGCACCATCTCAGATACTGCCCTCCTGCTCCTGTCGAGAGTTACAGTATGTTTCAACGCAGCAGTATTTTGAATGGCAGCTGCCTGAGGTTCAACTGAATTCACAGGAGGATGTGGACCAAAGGATATAATTACTGATGTCAGATGGATGTTTGTTGAATATGGAGGATACCCAAAAGATAACTATTTGTTTTATTGACTATAGAGAGGTATCTGACTATGTGAATAATAGCAAATTATGGATAATCTAGAGAAAATGGGAATTTTAAAACCCTTCATTGAAATTATGCTACACTTATACATAGATCAAGAAGAGTTGTGTTAATAAAAAAGGGACTACTATATGGTTTAAAATCAGGAAAGGTGCATGTCAGAGTGTCCTCTCACCATATTTATTCAATCTGTGTGTTCAGCAAATAGCCAGTGTAGCTGGATTATATTAAGAAGAATGTGACATCAATAACCTGTAATATGTAGACAGCACAATTTTGACTACTGCGCTTTGGCTATTAACTAAGGGAGACCAGAGAAGAATCAGTGCATTTGAATTATGGTGCTGGCAAAGAATACTGAAAGAACTACAGACTGCCCATCTGTCTGGGAGGAAGTACAGCCAGAATGTGCCTCTTACAAGCAAGGAGAGGACCACTTCGTCTCATATACTTTCAGCATGTTGTCAGCAGATAGCAGTCGCTGGATAAGGGCAACATGCTTGGTACCAGAGGGGCAGTGAAAAAGGGGCAGTCTCTCTTAAGAAGAATTAATGGTAGCTACAACAATAGGCTCAGATATAAGTAATATTATGATGTTGATGTAGCACCAGACTATTTCATTGTGTTGTCTACAGGGTTCCTATGATTCTGAATCAACTCAATATACCTAAAAACAGCCAAGCATTGGCAACATGCTAACAGTCTAGGCATCCTCAAAAGAAAATGTAAATAATATACAAAATCACTGTACCCGAAATAACTGGTCAACATTTAACTACAGTAGAACCCCAGTATAGACCACATCAGTACTCAATATACTCGGAGTTATATGTGAAATGTTGAGAAACTTTTGGAGAGGAGCTCAGCCAAAACATCAAAATCTGACCTGACACACGTGATTTCTGTAAACAAAAGCAGTTGGTGTTCCGGTCATGCAGCCATGTTAATCGGTGTTGTTAAACCTTTTGCAGCTGTGTTCCAAGTGTTTTGCTACAATTTTTGTGTGTGATTTTACTGTTTGTAGATCAAAAACTATGAAAAGAATCATCACAAGGAACAAGTTAATTGTGTTATAGATATTGTTGATGATAATATAGCAAAGATGAAATGCCAGCAGCAGACCACATCAGAGAGTATTTTTTAAAGAGAAAGCTAGCCAAGTCCTAGAGAAACAAAAAGGCATTGAAGGGAAAAAAACTCCTGAAAAGTAGCTATCAGTTGATTTTTTTCCCTTCCAAACAGTAACTCTCTCCATCACTCCTCTCCACATCCGTAGGCGCAGATCCAGATCCTCATCAATTTCAAGGTATGGTACACACTATAATTGTTAAAAACAACTTATTAAGTGTCGTGTCTTTTATTTAAATTACATGATTTAACTGTCACCTTATTTACTTTGAAATTTCTGTGTAATGTTTTGTACAAAAAGGCAAAGCTAAGGTAAAAATTTGATGGTCAAAAACAGATTGATCCGTTTTCAGTTATTTCTTATGGGAAACATTGATTCGGAATTCGACTGCATTGCACTGGAGGCTACGTCTCAGATGGATTAGCATCGAAGGCCACGGTTCTCCTGCATTTCTAGAGGAGGCATAGCTTTAAGAACTAATGATACTAGGGGAATATATTCCAACTGTACTGAAAACATTAGTCAAAAAAGTATACCAAAAACAAACAAACAAAAAACTCACTACCCTTTAGTTTATGTCCACTCATATCAATCATATGAGACAGGGGAGAACTACCAGTCAGATATTCTGAGACAGTAGCTCCTTATGGGAGTAGAAAATGAATGCTTTTCTCCCATGAAGCAGCTGGTGATGTTCAGGTACTCACCTTTTGAGAATATATCCCATTGGTTAACCACAAGAGCAGCACAGGTTTTCGGAATTGATGTCCTCCCCAGGAGAAGGCTTCGTGAAGACGAGGACGCCCCAGCAGGTGATTGAGCTGCTTACCTATCCAGATGAAGCTGTTTCAACTCCCCTGGCTTGAGCAGACACCTCAGTCTCTACAGTGACATCTTAGTCTTTAATTCTTTAACGAGGTCTTTTGCAACAGCATTTCTCATTGCAATTTATTTGCTGCGTTCATAGGCTTTTGTTGTGGATCAAAGTAAAACGGACTGTTTATATTGGCATTAGATACTATTTTCAGTATGCATTACAAATAAACTCAAACATTATAAAACTGGGATTTCATAGTCATAATCCTGACTGAATTTGTTTGGTTGACAATTGGGCATTCCTATGAGCTGAATTTGGCTTGATGGTCTCGAGTGGGTGAGTATGTTATTCATATGTCTTGCACTAATTTGTCATATCCTTTGCAATTTAGGGACATTTGACTTTGTGACTGCTGATCATCAGTATGGAACAATATTTTCAGATATTGTCATAATTCTGTCAAGAAGAGAGTAACAGTTCTCTTGAATGCTGAGTATTCTCTAAACCTTATCTGTGTACTCACAGCTCTTAATTCCTTACTATTATTTTCAGTGCCAAATTGTCTCTCATCTGCACTTGCCCCAAAAGTAATCTGATTTTTTTCTGTATTTTTTTTGGTAATTCTAATCTGTGTTACACAAAGAATTGTCTGTAATAGAGGTTTACCAATCATAAATGTAGTCATCCTATGTGGTCTAGCAGTGAGTTTCAAAAATAATCGTGGCTACCCCCCTTCTGCCCACCTTCTCCAGTATCATTGATCCCCCTTCCAACTTCTTTGTTTAGTAGTTAATGATGAAATACTAGGAAAACGCATTGGATGCTTCCAGCCCAGGGGTCAGCAAACTCTTGAGACCAAAGCGCCCATCCTGTCACTCCTAACAACTTAAAAATCACTCAAGAGTCTGAGATATGTTTTTCCAAACAAATTAGATCACCATGATCTGCAATAATAGCCTTCAAATGTTTTAACTGTTATTCAGAGCCGCATGTTCATCCTGAAAGAGCCATGTATGACTTGTGAGCTGCAGTTTGCTGACCTGTGCTGTATCTAGACCATGGTAATTAAGGAAACATAATGAACATTTTAGAGGTGACTGTAAAGACCTCTGTAACACCATTAAAGTGAAGAGATCCCTTCTTGACTAAGTTGCTCTTTACTCAACATGATTTTGTCAATAGCTCTATATGCAGATGAAACCTAAACCAAGAAAAAGGAAAATGGAAGGCAGATTGATATATTGGAATTCTTGAAGAACACCTAATATCCCTTGAACTATGGAACAATAAACAGAAATATTTTAGGAGAGATACAGCCAGAATGCTCCTTCCATGAAGCAAGTGTCAATAGGAAAGACAATTTATTAGGAAAGGACATCAGATTAGATAAAGTTGAGGATCAAAAACATTTGAGAAATTATCTGAGAGGTAGATTTACTTGATGGTTGCATTCATGAATTCAAGCATATCAAACACTGCAGGTTGTGTAGCACCAGACAATGCTTTATTCTTATTTATAATGCACGCGAGGTAATGGGATTCCAAATTGACTCACTAACCACAAAGAATGGCAACCCTGCTTCAGAAGGCAGATATTAGAAACCCTGTTTTGACAAAATGCCTATCACTATCAAATTTGGGATAATGTATCCCAAGTCAACTATGTAAGTTCATAATTCAATTAGAATAGACAGTTAGAGAGGGTGTCTAGTAGGAAAATAACCCTTAAAGACCTTCATGTGTCTCCTTCCTCACAGGCTTTGGAACAAATTGTCTTTATGTGCTTGCATTTGAAATTAGATATATTTTGTGAGTCACTATAATTTGTAATGCTCTAAACTCCATACATTTCAATATGGTATTTGAACTGTGAATCTTTATGCAAACAGTATTATTAAACAATAATTTGCATCTATGAAAACTTCCCAGAGTGTCAAATTTAATACATAAGGCTATATATATGTTGAACTTAAAATCTTAAAGAAATGTTATCACAACTTTTTATTTTGATTGCTTTTTTGTTATACATGATAAGTTGGCATAACGATATAAATATGGTACTTAGCGTCAGTCAAATTTGAATGTAATTCTATGGCATGTAATACATATTTTCTAATTAAAGCTCATATCCTTGATCTTTAAAATATAAAATCATTGACTGAATTGAGGGGCCTATGTATCAAGAATGTTAGCGCTTTAAAACATAAATATAATGCTTGACAGATAAAAAGGTACTCAATTTTCAAATGACATAATTATTGTTAATTGACCTATAATCCAAGAAACCTTACATAGGTCAAGTAAATGTTTAAATTAAAACATCTTCTTGTGTTAAAAAGCAGTAGATTGAAAATGTTTAGTATATAATTTATGGCACACTTAAAATTGCTAATTCATTGTTACATTATCATTTGTAAAACTCAGTATTTTAGTGTATAATATTGAATCAAAACATTAACAGCATGTATGAAGTTTCTTGTCACCCTAAAATGATAAGGATATTGAGTTCTGAGGGTGTTTATCTGTTCCTAAAAGACTTAGTAAGGATAAAAATGCATTAGACACATAGAATGTGGCACTAATTTAAGAAAAGAATAATCTCAGAAAGAGATACAGATTTGTCACTACATTTATTTATTTATATGTCTGAATTTCAATGAATGATAAAGGTGTCCTTGAGAAAGTATGTTTTATAATGGATATCAAAGGAATAAGGATTTGTCAGTTACATTAAGAGATTTTAAAGGAACTGAAAATTTGATGTTGAGAAATAGCATATTCAAAGTCATAAATCTGTGTGAATTAGGCAAATAAAGCAAATATACAATTAACAATATTAGTGAAGTTGAAGTAATGCTTGTAGGAGATTATACAGAGAAAACACAACCCCTGTGCATAGACAAGGGGGCACATATATATTTCTGTAAATGTAATAGGCAGGTTCTTTAGGGAGTTAATCATGATGGTAACATGGATTACTAATAAAATAGTGTCAGACTTTCGTTTTATTATAATGTTTAAACGTTTGGAAATGGTCATCATAATTCCATAATAAAAATGCTGAATAAATTTAAAACACACTATTTATATGGGCCTATCTTAGACTTGCTAGACAAAATTTTGGACACAAAGGAAAATGACTATCAATTGACCTTAGTGGGAACAAAGGCAGATGGAGTCAAGAAATATACCATTATGTTTTGATCTGGATCAAGTAACAATTTGACATATTCAAATATTCTCAGTGTTTGTGATGAAGGTATTGAAGGTTCCGTAGCAAATGGAGACCCTGATCCAATTTGCCTCCTTTCCACCTCATAGGCAGTCATCACCTTGTCTGCTTCTGAAGTTCTATTGCTGTGATGTGGAGGTTTCAGATGAGCTGACAAAGCAAGAGGGTGGTGTGGGTTGAGGGTGTGGGGAAGTCTAATGATGTTGTTCTAAAAATCAGTGAACACATCCATATTGGATGTACCACATCAAACCACCCCCATTTCCACTCATTCAATTCCATCTCCTATAGATCCTATATAGGGTTTCAGAGTAAATTGGATGTCTATTGGAGAAGACAACTCCATTTTCTTCCATTGGACGATGGATATGAAGCACTGATCCTGGGCTTACCAGCCCAATGTTGATACCATGTCACCATCAGAACTTAGAGTGGTTTAATCTACAGTTTTTATTTTCCAGTCTGCATGTTGTGACCAGGAATAAGCAACCAATGCTGGCTAACAGTGGGTGTCTGTGATTTACAAAATGTCCTACACTACTAGTGGAAAGGACTACATAATAACAATAGCTCACATAGAATGGTAAGGAGTCTGCAGAATCTTACATATGCCAGTTTTCCCTCTGTCCTTCTCTCACCTAAAGAGAACATCAAAGTGCTAAGAAATTTATCAGAGTCTAGGTACACACGCCAACTAAAAGCTTGTGATTTATTTATATATAAAAGCATTTTCCCTTTTACTTAGGATCAGGTGTGAAATTCCTTAGGGTTTGGAATTCTAAACTGTACTATTAAAGTTTTTAAGTTTTTTTTTTTAATTTCTGGCTGATTGATTCTATACATTTCTGTCTTTCTGCTTATATCACACAGATTACCAGTATATAACTTTCTGGTTATATTGCCTGCATGTCATCTCTTAATTCCATCAACTCCTTTCATATCTTAATAACAATTATGAATTCACATTTGATATTTCTAAAATCTATGTCAGAGTTAAGTTTGGCTTTGATATTTGTTTCAATTATCACCACTGTGCTTTTCCCTTGGCTCTTAGCATGCCTCTTAAGGTAGATATTATATGCTCAAAGAAAACCAGTAATTAAAATATATTATTAAAACAGTAAGAAAAATATAAAATCAATCCAGAAAAATGCACTCTTTGAAACAGAGATATCAGGTAGTACTGATACAAATAAATGAAGAAAAAATTTAGCAAATAAAAGACAGCTAAAAAATAAATCGATTCTGGAGTACAGTTTCATTCTAAAAGAAATTTTATAGGCAAATAAAATGAAAATTTTATTGTAATTTCAGTTTGTAACCCTTATCTACAAAATTATATATACAAATATATATATATATATATTCTGACTAGAACTAAATAAACGAGGAGAATCAGATTAGAAAAGAATTTTATATGTCTTTGAAGCTAAATTCACATTAGTTTATACTGGGATGTTATAAATTAAGGAATTTACTTGTAATTTCACTGTAGCCACAAAAATACATCAACTAGTGAGTGTGAAGAAGAAAATATTCTGGAATCTATGCTGAGGATGATTTCATAATTCTTTTTGAAATGATTTAACTGTTAAATGGCATGCTATGTGATGTATATTCCAATAAAACTATTTCCAAAATAGTGAGCATTTTATACATTATGCAAAATAATCGATAATCTACCTGATTCACTAGAAACAGTCAGCCAAAGAGAAATCGGCAGTACTGAAAAATAGGAGGGCAGAAAACTAGAGGGTAGACCCAGTATTAATATAGGATGGTATATTTGGTTGGGTTCTCTAGAAAAGCAAAACCTGGCAAGCTTATATATCGATTTAAAAACAGAGTTTACACCAAGATAATGGCTCCCACAGTTTTAGAAGCTGTCAAGCTCCATGTCTTCTATATTAATAGAGTAAATATAGACAACTTAAAATACGTAACACATGACGAAGATGCATATTATATCATGATAAGTTGGTCAATTCATCAGAGTTATAAAAATATACAAGTATAAGTGCATTACACAACAGAATCCTAAATATATGAAATAAACATTGACAGCTTTGAAGGGAGAAATAGAGGATTATATAATAAAAGTTGTATCAATAGACACATTCACACATTCAATAGACACATTTCAAGAATGGACTAACTAACCAGTCACAAAAACACGAAATTTGCAGAAGGAAATAAATGACAGTGAAAGCCCAAATTCTATTTGGAGAGTCCCCTCATGACTTAAACTTCTGGTGAATTGCTTTTCACCATTAAGCCTAAATATGAATAACCCTGACATCAGGCAAAGTGCGCTGGAAAGATGGATTAATGCATATGCAATTTGGAAAAATTGTATTATTTTAATACAATTAATGAGTTTAATCATTTAATGTCTCACTCACTCACTGTTATCATCATGTCAAATCTAAATCAAAGTGATGCTTTAGGAATGCAATGGTAGAATTTCCGTTGTTGGATTTCTGAGAATGTAACTCTTTAAAAGATTAGTAGGGCTCATCGTTCCTTAGTTATTTAAGGTAGCTAGGTTAATTTTTACCTGTGTTTACTTCCCTTGACCCATTTAAAATTTATTCTAATGTCTATTTTTTTTACTTTCTTTGGGAGTGAAATTCTCCTGTTCTCTATTTTGTCATTGCCATCATTATTTGAGTGCATATATGATTTCTTTCTATGAAATTGAAGATAAATAAATCTGTATATGCAGTAACTTAATAAATAGATTCTTAAGATTATTGCACAGGAGGTGGAGAGGGAGTAGAGAGCTAATAATAATGAGTAGAAGATTGAAGAAACTTTTCAAAAATTGAGCATGATAATGATTACATAACTCCATGAAGACATTTAAAGCATTGTATTGTTTGAGGATTATATGTTATTAAAATTTTTTTAAGAAGAAGATTAAAGCTAGAAGAATTATAAAGCAACACGAACCAGCTAAAACCAACATGTCTATAGTGCATGGCATGAAACAACAGTAAAATATGCACACTGAATCAGTCCATATGAATAATTATCCAGGGTAGAGCGTATGTTACCAATGACCACATTTCAAATAATGACTGAGGAAAAGCTGCCTTTTTCAAAATACAGTTGACCATAAAGACATGGATCATGAGAAGTGTTCAAATGCCAAGTCTTCCAGATCATTTACTGGTGAAAATATTGCCCACATGGAGGAAGCACATCAGCTTGTATGAATATGAGGAATCAAAGGGAGAAGGTATCAAGCATCAGAAAACAAGAAGCACATCTCTCTGAATGTGGGGGAGAACATTGTCGGGATCCAAAGCCCATTTGTGGGCAATTGGACACCCCCTCACATAAAAGCTCCAGGGAGAAGATGGAGCAGCCAAGGTGTAGTGAAGTAGCAATGAAACCCAACTTTCCTGTAGTTCTTAAAGGCTTCCTCCCCCCAACTGGCATGGTCCCAAATCATCCTTACAAATCCAGCTGGATGGGGAGAGGTATGCTAGGACAGATAGGAACTGGAAATTACAGGGAACTCAGTACTAATAAGCCCCACAAGACCAGTAGTGAGAGTGGAGTTACTGGATGGATGTGGAGAAGGTGGGGTAGAGAGGGGGAACCAATTACAAGAATCTATATATAGCCTTCTACCTGGAGGACTGACATTGGAGGAGTGGACGAGGGAGATGCTGGGCAGTGTAAGATATGAAAAAAGAATAATAATAATTTATAAAGTATTGAGTGTTGTTGGGGCAGGGGATACCGGGAAGGGAGAGGAAGGAATGAGGAGCTGATATTGGCCTTAAGTGGAAAAGCAGAGATTTGGAAAATGATGAAGGCAGCAGGCAAGTGAAGGTGCTTGGCAAATGTGTTGTGATAAGCGATGCATGAACCCCAATAAAATGATTAAAAATGTTGTATGACATTTTCAACTACTAGCTCTTTGAGAAAAAAAAACAGAAAAATCAAATTTTCTGTATTTAAATAAAATCTGAAGATTTTCAATAAAGCATGCCATTTGTAAAAACAACCATACTTCTCTAATTATGGTATCAAATTTTTAAAGCAATGGAAAAAAAACATTGGTTTATCTATAATGACCCATACCATTACAACTTTGAAAAGCAAAGCAAATCTGATATTCCCTTTTGATTTATTTTATCAAAAGATGATAGCAGTGTATGTTGCTATTTCCATACACTCACTGGGTTGTTTGGAGTATCTGAGGAGATAAATAATATAGTACAGAACCCAGCCCAAAGTAGTTAATATTTTTGTTTAGTAAAATGGCATTTTGCAAAAATAAATTTATATATGTGGATGTAGTCTACTTTTGTACATATATGTGTATAATTTCCATATATATGGATATAACCTAAATTTTCATGAACACTTTCTAATAAATGGACAACATATTTTATTACTATATATATGGGGCTATATGTGGAAAATATAGATTAGATTAGATTAATTATTATATAGGAACTTTATGCATACATGTGTATTAATATGTGTGTTTGAGTTTAGAATTGAGTATTGAGTTATTTACTATTTTACTTATTGTTGTAGTTACATAATCTGGTATCAATTGGAGGATATTAAGAATGAAGGAATGGAGGCTAGACTGTCAATCAGGTCGTAGCTTGATTACCTTCTCCGGAGGCAAAAAGGATATTCACAAATAGTTCACTAGAGACTAGACTGACTCTGTTTTGTCTTCCTGCTGGCAATCCATGTGGCGTTATGCTGTTGGATCCAGAGCCCTGGAATAGTTGTGTGGAAACCCACGCCACTGCTCAGATTCTTCTACCACCCACTGGATTCACAAGACTCTCCACATGGTCTTCCTGAATTTAGCATCATTGGATGTGTTGCATGAATATGATAACATTTATAGAATGTTATCAACCATATGCATTAATATCAGACTTACAGATTTGATCTAAACTGGGTTTGGATGTCTTCTTAATATACAATTACTCCTTTATATTTTATTTAATTTTATTTTATCTTCTATGTTAAGCTCTTTCTTTACACACATGAATATCTATGAATTTGTTTCTCTAGGCTACCCCGACTAATGCACTCATGTTTAAAATGAGCCCCGAAAAGTGAGTAAGCTTTCTCCAAGGTATTTGTATATGAAAAAGTAATGGGTGATGATGCTTAGAAAGCTTCAGAGCTGTTGCCATGGAGTTGATACAATGGCTTTGGGATCTTATATATTACAGAGCAAAACCTCGTTTGTTCCTGCAGCATCCTTAACATGTTTGCGTGGTTGGGCCTATTGTTAAAGCAGCTGTGTCACTGTCTCTCACACAAGCTTTTCCTCATTTTCTACAAACTTTTGATTTAAAAACATTCTCAACCTATCTACCTAAGCTTCCTTCTTGATGATTTGGTAAAAGAACATAAACCATACAATGCTTGCGAGACCCTGTTAATTCTTCCACATTGAGTCAAATGTGAGATGACAGGTGAGGAAGAGGTCATTATAATATCTTTCCTATAATGGGGGTTGAATAAATATAAATGATCCAACAGTTCATCTAGATGCAGGAAGTTTGGAGGAAACATTCTCATCCTTTTAATACTATATTTTAATTAATGCTGACTGCTATTAATATTCTTTGTTATTTTCTTTTCATTCTTTACATAGCTGTTTCATATATACATAGTTGATGAGCTAGTATATGCACAAGTATGGACAATAAATTATTCTTTGTAATATTTTCCCATACACTGTCAACATCTCTAGTTCTTCATTGTACATTTATAGTACAAATCATTTATCCTGGAGTATTTTTTGGAAGGGATAATTATTGTTTGTCTTACATATACCAAAATCTTATTGAGGATACACATATATTATGGATACTACTTCCATTACTCTTATTGTGAATACAAAAATAGTTATATCAGCAACATCATCTTAAGCTTCTAACTTGTGAGTAGAAAGAAAATAAATGAAATAACAGGTACCACAGTTTCCTTTTTGAGGTTTGTAAGAGAAACTTTGTGATGACACAAAGAAATTAATAAGAAAGTGTGAAGATCTTGAGTTTTCCATGCTTAGACCCACTATAGATTAAACTGTCAGATCTTGTGGAATAAACAAAGTAATATAGGACTGAAAGAACAAATGGTGGAGTTACATTTCAGCCTCCTTTTTAATGGAAATCCACATATAACTAACTTGATTCTTCTGGACTTCTATATGGAAATTTTGTTACTTTTTGTGGTGCTATTATGTCTACTTCCTTACTTTTTCTATCTAAAATAACAGAATAGATTTTTTATCTATTTTTTAAATTTTTCAATCACCTCTTATATTAGTGAATCATCCTTGTCTCCTATTATGCTAAATTTATATCTGAACTAATTAAATATTGATTTCATTGATCTGAATTAGTGAATAGAATATAGCAAAACCTATATTAAGATTTTAAAACATGATATTGTGCTATGATAGACTTAATAAAAGTACCAATCTCTTTCTAATGTCCATTTCAATTATACAACTGCATGACTTCCATAAAGTTAGATAAAACATTTTGGATATTATACGTGTATTAGAAAGAAGTGGCTGAGATTCTTAAAAATAAATCATGTATAAAAATTAACATAGTGCAAACTGATACAAGGGATTATAGGAAATATAGAAATATAGGATGGGCAATAGGGTGGAAGAGAGTTTTGGAAGTAAGCAAGGAGAGAGCAAGCACTGAAACTGATTGTGATTGCATAACTCATCTTCAAAGCTGTTTAATCATATGTGTTATGCTCTAAGATTGATGTGATTATACACCTCACCTTTTTATATGATTAAATGATTGAAATATTCAGTTGTGTGATATGTAAAATATGTGCCAATAAAACTGTTGGAAAAAATTATAGTTCAGTTAAAATTCAGCCAGTAGTCAATAAATATTTTAGGGAAAAATGTAGTGTCTAAAACCAAATGCATAGTGTGGTTTTAATTTTGTCTATACTCTTCAGTGTGTATATTCAAACTCAACTTTGCTTTAGACATGTAAATCATACTTATATATTTTGTGATCCAGATATTATCCTAGGCATTGTGTATGTATGTATATATATATATATATATATATTTCCCTATCTAATTCCTTCAAGATTTCCTTTAGTGAAAAGGCAAAAAAGTAGTAAAATCATATTTTGATGCATCATGCAGTTATTTTTCAAAGTACTTCAAAAGGCATCATGTTTGTAAAACATCAGTCTCCAGCCTTCTATCAAATAATTACACATATCAGCACAACACTTCATATAGAAATGTAAATTCTAAGTTGTATAATTGTCTTTCTTTGCGCTACTTATAAAAGAAAGAAATATCGGTTTTCTTGAGAGACTCATTGGAATCTGGAGCAAAAATATTAATAATTCCCTTGTACTTATTGATGATCTTCAGTTTTCCAACTTGTAAAATGAGGTGGCCATTCTAAGCATTCTTCTCCTGAAATGCTTAATATTTCCTTGAAGTACTATTTATTATTGCTATTGAACACAATATATCAGTTTAACAGTGTATCAGTTTTAAGCATAAGAGGAGTGGATGGATGATGATAATAACTGATACAAGAAGATATAGGGAAAACGAGGGGGTCTATAGAGAGGAAAGGGGATTTCAGAAATAAATAAGGAAGGTAGGAGGCAGGAGGGAGCACTAGAATAGATTGTGATTACACCCCTCTTTTTAAAGGCAGTTTAACCATGGGGGCTGGTGAGGGGCCACCTCTACAATTGATGGAGTTATATTTTTCCTTGATATGACTGAACAATTGAACTATTGCCTTATATCAAATATAAATTATGTGTCAATAAAACTGTTGGGACAAAAAAGGAAGAGATTGAAAACCACCACTCGTGGATGTTCCCCAGTAATGGTTCCAACTTACCCACTCTATGATTCTCTGACTCTGTCTCAGTCCCAATGAAGCCTGCTTAAATTCCCTTTGTGTTTTGGCTAAAGTGTCCCTTATCACCTGCCATCAAGCCCTCTGAAAATCATCTCTGTAAATGATCCAGAACAAACCCAAGTCATCAAATATAATGTAAATAATGAAGCTCAACTCAACATTTTACATTTGAATTCTTCCCCAAATGCTTGCAATTTATTATTGTCAGTTTAAAGGGCTCCGTTCATTTTTTTTCCTCTTTAGTAAAGAGACAGTTAATGAATGATGCTGACTTAGCCAGGCTTCTAATGAATGGTTCTGGAAGTATGCAGCCTTCAGTGTAAAGGGACTCAATTAATGCCAGCCGATTATCGACACGATTTCCATCCATGCAGAATATGCCTCTTTATATGGCTTGTGGCTAATGAGATGATAATTATGTTATCAGGAGTGAAATGGAATATGTGGGGCTTATGGTTGCCTTTTTACAAGCTACCCCATGAACTAATCCTGACCCTCTCCTTTTTCCCTTTCCTCTTCATAACTGCAATGTATTGGCTAACTTTCTGGAGCAGAAAAAGAAGCACATGTTAATGGTCATGGCTGATTTTGAAATCCATGCTTAATGAGAAGGAACACCAAAGAAAATACCTACTACTCCTAGGGTTACCACCACCAGGAATGGTCAACATAGATAAAACTTCTAAATTAGATCTATATTTATCAATGTAATATAACTTATAAACTTAATAAACCAGTTTTGATTAGTTTTTAAATATGCAATGTTATTGATAGTTTATGCATACAAAGAGCTATAAAATGTTATGTCAAGGAGGTATTCTAAGTTCTAATCAACACCAAGAAGAAATGGAGAGGATACAAGATGGAAAAGACTTTCCATAGCTTATATATATTTAAATATATACATATTTATAGGCATATATGATATGGAAGTAAAGCTTAATTACTCACATTTTGCTTTGAAAAAAATAAAACCTAGCTCAAGTATCAAACTGCTTTAATTTGTAAATTGCAGACCTTAAAAGACTATCCACATGGGTTAAGAAACTAACTTGGTCGTCCTTTTTCCCAATCGAATGTGTTTCTCATTTTAAATGTAATTTTCCATCATTATCAAAGCAGTAATACAAATTGCACTACCAGGGTGATAATGGCAAACAGTAGTGTCTTGACCCACCTCTTCCTTGGACAAGTCCCATTTCCTAGCAGCTGGAGCTCTTACTACTTCTCCCAACCTCTCTTGGCATTTCTATATAGCATTTATATCAATATTTTCTGCCTTTTTACCTTTCAGACACTGTGTAAAGAAAACACTCCCAGAAAAATGAGAGCTCTCAACTGTTTTTTTTCACTCTGATAACTTTTGTTGCTATGATGATTCATATTATCGTAATAATGACAGCAATAAAGGCAAAGGCAATTAACATTTATTTAAATAGTTATTTTATGGACATTTCCTTCACTTTACAATCATCATGAAATTTCCTTAGATGATCTATTGTTGCTTTTATGTTACAAAGTCGTTAAATAAGAAATATTAATTGGCTTCTCTACAGTGACTAGTAATTGGTTGAAGTGGGGTTAAAATGCAAATTTTAACTAGTAATTGGTTGAAGTGGGGTTAAAATGCAAATTTGCTTTAGTCAAAAGTTATACTCTCAAAACTTGTTCAGTTTTCATTCCATTGATGAGAATTAAACCTTAGTGGCTTAATTGTCACACATTGGACTGCTGACATAAAGATAAGCAGTTGACAACCACGAGCCCAGTCCCCAAGTGCTTTGCATACAATAACTGCATGTATAGATTGTGATGAGAGTTGTATGGGCCCCCAATAGAATGACTTTTAAAAAAAAGCAAAAGAGGTTTTTCTACTTCCACAAGGAATCACAGTCTCAGAAATTCAGACGAAGTTCTCCTCTACTCTATTGGGTCAGAATTTACTCTGTGGCAGAGATCTACTTCTGAAAATCAGTAGTTGAAAACCTTAGGAAAAGCTGTCCTACACTGGCCTCCATGAGCAAGGGCACCATGAGTAAGAGGTGACTTAAGGCAATTGGTAGGAGGACTATTCAATAAGAGTAAGATATTCTGAGATCACTCCTGGCACCAAATAGGTCTTAAGACCCAGGATGTTATTTCCTTCTCTCAGTCGCTCACAATAATTAATGAGATTTAGAACTGTATAGCCTTGATTTAAACTTCGCATGACAATTTCATGTTTCGTCCTGAGAAAACCTAAGTTTTGTCCTCCAAACTATCGATATTCTTTTAAAGTCAGTTTTTAAAAATCCAATTTCTATTGAACACAGCGACAACTTTACAAAGTGTCTTTATAATATTACTTCTAAAATAACAAGTTATCTGTTAACAAGCTATCTGGATGCTTTCTGTGGTGGGATGTCAGTGGGAAGCTGCCAGGGGTGATCTTTCATGATGATCCCATTTCACATGAAGTTCCAGGATATTTCCCTGGAAATAGCACAGATTTTTAATTAGTTATATTGACTCATTTGCTTTGGTTTTAGTTATCCAAACAGAAAAGAAAACAATTCTCCCAGATTTCAAGGCTATAATCCCTTTCCCATCCACCCCTTCCATAATATCAATATGGAAATTTTTAAAGAAAGGGAGAACAAAAGTATTAATGAATAAATAGATGGAATATCAAGGAAATAATCTAATAAGGAGAAATTCAAGATGAGTACTGAAAAGACTTCAAGATATTTGTCAGAAATCTGGACTCTGATGAAGTGCGTGTAGGCTCTTAGCATTGAATGACACTTCTCATCTGTAATAATGCTTGTCGTGTATGGAAGTTTGCATTTCATTTCTTCCTGCACTACATTTTTCAGACAGTGAATAAAAAAATTATGAAAAGTAACTTGTAAGCACCCTGTTTTGCACTTAAGATCTGTATAGATATATTACCATTTACATTATTATTTTGTAATTTAATTACTTAACCAACAAAAAAAATCAGAATAAATTGTGATTGTCTTCTCTCTCTGATTATAATCCTGCTATTATAATTGAGGCATTTTCATTCAAATAAGACTATATGAAGTTGTAAGGCTTCATATTTCTTCCTTCAACAGCTATTTCTACAAAGAAAGTTTCTACCAATTGCTTCAATTATTCTTGGAAATTCTGTGATCAGAAGCCCATGATATCATCTACTATACCACCAGGGTTGTTGTTATGGACTTGGTTACATTTTGGAATATCTCCTAATTTTCACTAAAGCTTTGGTCACTTGAAATTGCCAATGACCAGACAAATGCTGCCAGAAGTAGGTCTCCTTGGTCTCTGAAGCTCCAGAGTGGTGATACAGAGGCCGATGCAGGTGATGCTGTCCACCTTGTGGATCATTTTCACAGTGGCAGTGTAGATGCTTGTGGGGCTGCTAGCTACAAGGTCAGCAGTTCAAAAGCACTAGCCACTATACAGGAGAAAGATGGGCCTTTATACTCCTGTAAAGAGTTACTCTATCAGGGGAAGTTGGTGTTACACTGCCCTAGGAAGGAATCTCTGACTTAGTATCCACTCGATGGCAATGAGAGAGAAATATGTGAAACGGACCATATATAATTTCACATGGAAGCTAACAAAATTTTAAAACATGTCCTTGGCAGCCGTACTAAGACACTGACTATATCCACCCTCATTTTTGAAAACTCTTCAAGAACAGCATCAAACATGCATGAAACACGTATAACAGAAGCCCATCTTCAGATATGTGATGACATCAATAACACTATATATGAAAAAAAGAAAAAGATCCTTAAACAGACTAGAAATAAAAAAAAGATCAAGTGGATGTCAGAAGAGAGAGCCTGAAATGTGTTCTTAATGGGACAGTAGCTAAGGCCAATGCAAGGAATGATGAAGTCAAAGAGCTGGACGGTAAACTCCAAAGGGCAGCTCAAGACAAAGTTAGATATAACGAAAAGTGCAAAGCTCTAGAGTAAGATAACTGGCAAGGAAGAATACACTCAGCATATCTTAACCTGAAAAAATTGCAGAAAAATGTAAGTCTCAAATTGCAATATTAAAAGCCTAAGGTAGGAATAGTGTAGGAAACAATGAAAAACTTCGCAGAATCACGGTGTCAAAAATAATTGATCTACATCCCACCATTTCAAGAAGTAGCATGTGAGTAGAACCGAAGGTACAAAAGGGAAAAGTTCAAGAGTCCGTGATAGCAATAGTGAAAAATAAGACTCAGGATCTGCCAGGAACAATAGAAATGATCCAAAAAACTGAAGAAGCACTGTAAGCTCTCTTGGACATGGCAGGACATTTGGAAGACCACTACTTGGTCAACTAGAAGAAATCTATATTTGAACCTTCTCCAAAGAATGGTGACCCAACCAAATGCTCAAAGTATAGAGCCGTATAATTAATATTACATGCAAGTGCATTTTTATTGAAACTCATCCAAGAACAGTTGCAGCAACACAATGACAGGGATCTTCCAGAAATGTAAGCTGGATTCAGAAGGGGATGTAGAATAAAGGATCTCATTGTTGATGTCCGAAGGGTTTTGTCTGTGAGAAGGATGCTTACTTGGGTTATACTGACTATGTACAGGCATTTAATAGTGTGGATAAAAACAAAACTGAGAAGAGCCTTGAGAAAAATGCAAATTCCATAATACTTCATAGTATATATGGAACTTGCTTATTGATCAAGAGGCAGCTTTCCAAACAGGACAAGGGAATACCGCATATTTAGAAATCAGAAAAGGTATCTATTAAGGTTGTATTCTCTCCCCATGTTTATTCAATCTGAAGGTGAGCCATAAATCACATTAACTGGTTAATATGAAGAATATGACATCATATTTAGAGGAAGACATACTAATAAACTGTAATATGGAAATGGCACAAGCTTGCTTGTGGAAAGTAAGGAGAACTTGAAGGGCATTATATTACTTGACATTATAATCTATGGAAGTCACAATGAAGACATCAAAGGACAAACTACATTGGGTAAATCTGTTGAAAATCTCTTTAAAACGTTGAGAAGCTAGGATGTTTACTTTGAGGACTAAGCACCAGACCCAAGTCAGCTACTTTCAGTCACTTCATCTGCATATGAAAGTTTGACATGGAATAAGGATGACAACAAAAATAGATGTGTTTGAATGACAGTACTGGAGAGGGATTTTGAAGGTACCAGGAACTGACAAAAGAAAAAATAAATGCTTCTTGGAGGAAGTGCAGCCATACTACTCCTTACAAACAAGGATGAAAAAGTTTAACTCATATTTTTGGCATGTTGTCAGCAGAGGCCAGTTCCTGATAAAGGATATCATGCTAAGTAAAGTAGAGAGGCAGTGAAAAGGGGGGCGGTCCTCAACACGCTGGATTGAAACAGTGGCTACAACAATGAGCTGAACCCTAAGAGCAACCATGAGGAGAGTCCAAGTGCAGCAGCATTTCATTGTGTTTGACTTTGGGCAGCAGTGGGTTGGAAATGACTGAATGGCACCTGTCAACAGTAACAGTAAATCTATTAAGCAGGATGCCATCAAATCTTTCCTCTCTTCCAGTGGAAGATATTAATTTCCTGGACAGGAAGAAAATATCTTCTCTTGCTTAGAAGAAAACATTTCCACTTTTAAGGCTCTTAGCTGAGTTATACAAAACCCTTAAAAAGAAATTCTGAAACAAAGTTTATTGAAAACTTGCAGAAATGAAATGGAAAATGTTTATGAAAATCACCAAGTTTTTACCTGCTTCACAGTCTATACTGCACTTTGGCTTTTCATAAGAAAGATTTATAAACCCAAATACACTGTCCTTTGACCTACTAACTAACAAGTTCAGTTTCACATGAGATGGAAAAATAGACAATTTAACTGTTTATTTAGTTTTTTCTCTTTGAAAATTGTTTTTATAACCATAAAAAAATAACATTTACTGGTACCTGTCTTATAACATCTCTGTATTTGATACTTCAACCTATTTTCACAGACACACAAGAATATTAACTCTAAAGTATACTTTTCTTTTTCTTTTAAATTTTTAATTGTGAATTGGGTGAAGGTTGACAGAGGCAATATTTTCATGAAACAATTAATATACATTTCATTCATAACATTGTTTGCATCCCATTTTTTACCATGACTTTCCCATTTCCATTATCATTTGCCTACATTCATAACCCTTCAAATCTTCTGTGCTATATAATTAGGCAAATGCTGCCCTTTTCAACTAAATCCTTACTTGTTCTAAGGAGTATGTAACTCCTTATTGTTCAGGTTACATGCCTATTTATTTTTTGGTTGATTATTTCCATGAGAGTGAGATCAATTCCAGCCCTAAGGATAAGTACAGACCTTCGTTGTTGAATGTGCCTTCAGTATCTATGTAACCTGCAACTCAGGGTTGTTGCTTTTCACATAATCACTTTTGAGTTGTGTCCAACATTCTTCTCCCATTCTATCCATGAACAAGAATTTTATTGTGTTTTGATTCCCTAGAGTTCTATTATACTGTGTAAGCAAATAAATTGTTTAGCGTATTAATGAATACTTTTAGAGTTTATCTTATAATATTTATCTAGGATTTCTACTGTTCAATACATTCTTGAGTAAGCATTATTATACATGTGACCATGTCAAATTAAAATAGATTTTTGGAAATCCATAGATCCTGAGAAGCATAAATATGACTTTCTATAGATATATTCAGGAGTTTAAGAATTTCTTGAAAAATGAAATGGAAAGATAATGGAATTTTTGTATGAATACACCTCAAATGCATTTAGATACATTTAGGTTTGTGAGACTAAACTATATTTTTACAAATGACTTTAATTCATTTTTCTTGATAGTATGTTGTAATATGATTATAATTCCTAGATGAATACAATATAACCCCCCAAAATATTATGGCTACAAAGCAATTCTATTTTACTTCTCACTCACCTATACAATATAAGGATGGTATAGAGTATAGGTGAGGGTTTGTTAATCTAAGACAAAAATAATTGACAATGTAAATCTTTTCTCCATTTATCATGTGTTACCAATTGACCAAATTGTTAGGATTTTGTTGACCAAATTGTTAGGATTTTGTTCTTTTTGAGATTGAGTTGTAATCCATATGGAAAGCTACAATCCTTGTGTCTTTATCAACAAGTGCTTCAGAATCTCCTCACTTTGATATTTACATATCTCAGGATGTTAATATATCTTTCTCCAATCCAGATGCTATATTCTTCTTCAAATAATCCAGCTTCTCTGATTATTTGTTCAGTGTATCTATTGAACTAATATGATGAGAGGATAAAATCCTAGGGCATTTCAATGTAGTGACAATGCATAACTTTCCTGATTTTAAATCATGCAATATGCCCTTTCCCCTTCCACACAGCTGATTTTGATTCATGTACAAGTTCTGTGAAGTACAGTGTAGTGTTCAGAAAATCCCATTCTTCTCAGGGTTATACATTGTTTGCCTTAACTCACACTATCAAATATCTTGACATACTTAAGAAAACTGGTATTTTCTGTTTTGAGGCAACATGAATCTGGCATTGCCAGTAATATCCTTTCTCCACTATTCTCTTCTGAATCTGGTATGATCCCCCTAGTAACTCCTTGTCACTGACCTGCTACACCTGTTATTGAATTAGCTTCAGCAAAAATACATTTGCAGGCTGAGCGCCAGTGGCTTAGTGGTTGTGCGCGGGACTGCGGCCCACTGGGATGGAGGTTCAATTTCCACTCATAGGTGCAAAGGCTGGGCCTCCTACTCCCACCACCAGGGCAGTGATGCCTAAAAAATAAAAAAAAATGCATTTGCATGTGGTATTAATAATATTGTTCTGCAATTTAAAGATATTGTTTTACTTTTTTCTTTGGAATGGGTACATATAAGTATCTTCAGTCACTTGGCCAGGTAGCTGTCCTTCAAATTTCTTGTTATAGTGGAATAAGTGTGACCAGTGCTTCCATAGCTTGTTGAAACATTTGGCATTTCCATCAACTCCTGGATCATTGTTTTGGATCGTGCTTTCAGTGCAGATGGAAATTCTTCTTTCAGCCTGGAGAATGTGCTACTTCCTGACAAAGTGGGACTTGAATTGTGGTTATGGAGAAGAATATTGTAAGTGCCATAGACTGCTAAAAGGCCAAACGTCTGTTTCAGAAGTATGGCCAGAGTACTCCTCTCCTTTGAGGCAAATATGGCCAAACTTCATCTAACATATTTTAAATATGTTATCAGGAAAGACCAGTCCCTGAGTCCCTGGGAAAGATCATCATGCTTGGTAAAGTGGAAGGCCAGTGCAAAACAGAGACACTCTTTGAGCTCCCTGAGCCCAGTGGCTGCTGCAATGGGTTCAGACATAGGAATAATTGTGAGGATGGCAGAGGACTGGACAGTGTTTTGTTCAGTTTTTGTTCAGCAGCACGCTGCAGGGACCTGAGCGGAGCCTGGGACAGCCTCACTTGTGCTTTCTGGCGGAAAACTCCTGCTGGCCCTGGCCATCAAAGTGGTTCAGCCAGTGGATGAGCTGCAGCTGTGGCTGGATGGTGGCAGTGATGTTCACATCATCTGCGATGTGGGCAGAGCGGACATTGTGGCCCATCACGAAGAGGTCATCCAGCTCTACCTGGTGCCTCCAACGATCTGTGTAGGTGACATTGGCCTGGCAGATGTTCCTGAAGACATCGGCATTGTCTATGCACCCACGAGCCACACTCTCATCCTCCCAGAGGTCCACAGTGGTGACCTGGCCCTGGAGGCCCTGTGGAGAGGGGTGATCATGTAATCACAGAGATGATGTGCTCTGTCACAGAATGGCTCACTGCTGTGCTTCTACACCAGCCAGCAGCTCCTCCAGAGTTATGGAAATGAATTTCGGGAGACAAGCTATGCTGAAATGGACAGAAAGCAGTTTCTTTATTCCCTGTTGTCCTTTGGGTTCCAGGATCTCTGTCCCCGACGTCCACACCCAGAGCCTGCTGGACCTACCGTTCCAGATTCCTTGCATTTTCACTGTTCAGGTCACTGCTGAAGCTAGTCAACTCCTAAACAGGCCACGTCCTGCCATCCCAAGTCAGCCGGAGCAGCCACAGCAAGGAGACCACTCTATCCCCCAGGAACTTAGAGAACGCATCCGTGTGCAGGTGTTCAATTTTTTATAGGGTCACTATTGGTCAGAAATGACTGTATAGTCCCTACTAGCATCCACAAGCATGAGATGTGGGAGGACAGAGGGTATAAAATTTGTTCTTATGTTTGAGCTACTTTTGAAGTGACAGTGCCAATCTTCTCTGGTATCTTCATCTTTTTTTCCTTGCCTCTCTAAGATGATATCCTGCTCCAGGGATATAGCTCTCCTGAAAATATGCTCAAAGTGTATGAGGAGATGAAGCCTTCACATCTTTGCTGCTGGGAAGCATTTTGGCTATACTTCTAATACAGATCTGTTAGTTTGTTTGGCAGTCCATGGTTCTTTCAATATTTTCCATCACCACAATTCCAATACATTGATCCATTTTCAGTTTTCCATATTCTGTGTCCGACTTCCATAACAAGAGGAAGCAATTGAAATACCATGGTTGGTTTGGGAAAGTGCATTATAGTGATCAAAGTAGCAAACTCACTTTTCAACATCTTGAAGGTTCTTGTACAGTAGATTTAGACAATGTAATGCATCATTTGATCTCTTGACTGCTATGAGTATTGCTTTTGGAACCAAACAAGAAGAAATTTTTGACAGCTTCAGTTTTTCTCTAGGTAGCAGGATATTTTCTACTGCATCAGTTGTTTGCTTTATATTGAGCTACATATAATCCATATCAAAAGGTGCAGACATTGATCTTCATCACCAAGTGTTCCACATCCTCCTCACTCTCAGCAAGGTTGTGTCATCCGCATATTTCAGCTGTTAATAACCCCTCTTCATTCAATCCTGATGCTGTATTCTTCTTGACATATTCCAGTAAGTATCACTATTTTTTTCTCAGCACTGAGATTAAGGAAATATGAAGAGAGTATATAACCATGGTTCACAATCCCTCTTAATTTTAAACCATGTAGTATCTCCTTCCTCTATTGAGACAATTTATTCTTAATCTTCATATAGATTTTTCATAACCACAATTAAGTGTTCTGGAATTCTCATTGCCTTTAGTGTATCCATAGTTTATTATTGTCCACACATATTTTTATTTTTTTAATTTTTTAAAATTTTTTTGGTTTTTTTTTTGTCCACACATATTTTATTATGGAATGTGCTCCTATGAAAACCACCGTCACTGCCATCAAGCTGATGCTGACAAATAGAGACCCTACAGAATAGAGTGGAACTGCTCCTGTAAGTTTCTGGAACGGTAACTTAAAAAAATATATATTCTTGCTGAGCCCTGGTGGTTTAGTGGTAGTTTGCGGGACTGCAACCCACAGGATTGAATGTCCAAATCCAGCAGCAAGGCTGGGCTTGCTACTCCCACCAGGGCAGTGATGCCACAAAACAAACAAACAAACAAATAAAATTTATTCTTTATTTTGTAACTTTTTGTGGAAGCAAAAAGCCCATTTAATTCTAATGGAGTGGCTGGTGGTTTGGGATTATTAACCTTGTGGTTATCATTCCAACATATAACCACTATACCACCAGGACTCCAAATAAATATAAATATATATTTCCCCATGGTATATTATGTAAATATTATATATTTTAATAAAATTAATAAATAATATTTCAATAGTTTGAAAATTCTGAAATTAGATTTAATTTTGAGAATTAATATAAATTTAGAGTCAGTACCATGAACCATGTGCTTTAAATTACAAAAATAGTCTGTTTCTGTTTGATACTATCTAATGGAAGATGCCTTGGATGTAAACACATTTTTCCCAAAAGATATACTGCTTTAAAATTATGTAATTCATATAGATAGTACAAGCATAGTTTGGTATATTAAAAGAAATATGTATATATATATAACATATTCCTATAAAATAAGCTCACTAATTAAACAATACATACATAAAAGAGAGTTCTTGAAGTTGTTATAAAAATGATTATGACAGCAGAGTTTATGAAAATGATGACAAATGTGCATCATACAATTGGTGAAATTTATAGTGAAGATTGGTAGAAGAACAGTGATATCATTGATGCTTTATGAAAAGTTAATGGGGAATAACTTGTCTTAAGGAAAGGTGTTATGATATTGAAGATAATACCCAAAGCAACTGATCATCCACATTAATTAGCAAGGAAAAATATTTTGATAGTCCTCTCCTTGAATATAGATTATTACTAGCAGAATGAGTAAACAGTAGCTAGACATCACAATTGAATCAATTTACATCATTCTGATTGAAAAATTAAAATTAAATACACTTTCTACTTGAGGTGTGCTAAAACTGTTGTGTCCAGATCAGTTACAAATAAGAGAAGAGCTATAAACTGAAATTTTCAAGATATGGTATCCAGAATGTGAAGTCTTTTTTGGAATAATTGTAACAGGAGACAAAGTATAGCATCACCAATATGACCCTGAAGACAAAGCACAATGAAAGTGACAGCTGGCAGGAGATGGATGTTGTCTAATCAAAGCCAAAATGAACAACTCAGGAGCAAAGGTCATGACAACAATGTTTTGCAATGCTCAAGACACTTTGCTTCTTGACTTTCTGGGGAGCTAAAGAAAATGACATCTGCCTTTTATGAGAGCCAAAAAAGCACACTGAAAATGTTTCACTAGTCTTTCTCCACTATTGCAATACTCCTGCCCATACTTCTAATAAAGAGTGGCTATTTGGAGAGGATGGCAAAGGAAAATCTTAAGATGTCCGCCTTACAATTCTGATTCAGTTCATGATTTCATTTTTTTGCCCACCCATTTTTAATTTCTCAGTAATATAAAAATAATTGCATAGTTAAAGCCCCAGAATTCTCAGCTATTTAGGGTTAAACTAAGTCACCACATCATAATATATTGAACTTGATGATACTTTTGTTCCCAGAAACATTTTTGTTCTTATTTTAATTTCTAGTGCAATCAGTTTTCCACAGACTTTTTGAAGACCTCTTGTGCACATATTTTTGTGTGGTGTATGCAATGTCCATTCTGTTTGCATTCGGAAGCCAACCCATTGACACTTAGCCACAATAATCTAAAATCCATAGGCACATGTATGAGGTTATATTTTCCTGTAAAAATTTACAGTCCCATATATGCACTATATGGAGTATAAATTAGCTTCATGAACATTAAAAATAAGTGTAGCTGTGTTTTCATATGGGTCTTCATAAAGTTTCATGATCTTGTCACATTTTCACTGAACCATTATTTCCTTTTGTTTCCAAATAATTCTGCTAACTAATATCTAATATTACATCATTTTTCTCAGGTATTATATATTCCATTAATGTAGGTGTAATGCATAAGCATCTTTATTAAAATATGTATATATAGTGTCTATACATGAATCCATGAACCTATCAGCAAAGCAATAACATCATACAGTGGAAAGAGAATCGATTCAGAATTACGTGACCAGGATTCTGTTCCCAATTCTTCTGCCAACGAGTTCTGTAACCGTCAAAACCTAGCTGACATTCAAATGTGCTTCGTTAGCTTTTCAAAAAGATAGGTTCATGTTTTAGCCTCATGAAACATTCCTGATTTAGTGGTTAAATCTTACAGCCCAGACTGTCATTCTAACTAAGGGTAAATTAGACTTGTCATCTGTCTTTTTAATTATAAGTATTTTATTCTCATCTGTAAAGTATTTGAATCAGTGCTGAAAGCTTTTGTGGGTTGTTTAGATTCTAAATGATTTTCTTTAGTGACTTATAAAAGGTTCTAATGCATAGTGCCTGATTAATAATTATCAGTAATATTTTCTTATATGTACAGGCCAATTATGAAATTTATGAAATAGTTCAGGAGTCAAACTTCTAAGAGTTATAATATAGTATTTACTGAGTACCAAAAATTAGGTAAAAGGGAAAACTCACATGGCAGAGACTATTAGAGAAAGACAAATGCGTGCAGAAGGCAGAAGTGGAAATGCCTTGCCCAGTTTCACAGCAAATGAGCAATCAGTGCTTCTAGGATTTCCTTCCCTGCCATTGGGAAAGTTCTTGGCTCTTACCATCCATTGTCCTGTCTCGGACATCCCCCGCATTCTAAATTGCACACTACAGTGTCTAATATCAGGATCTCCAAAGAAGGAAGAAATTGCCTCTGCTTATTTCTTCCATCAATCAGGCAGAGCGATAGGCTATTTTTTCAAACCCTGGAAACATGTCCAGCTCAGTTCAAGCCCTAGTGATTGGAGAGCATCCACTGACAGAACTAAAACTGCACAATTTAAAGACTTGAGTTTATCAAAAGTGATTGTACTCATTTAAATTTTTTAATTGTGATCTGTCCTTCTGACTCCTGGCAACATGTGAGTGTTTTTCTATTTTTATTTCTGGGACAGTTACAAATCCATCACAATAGAGAGAAAGGTCCTAGTCTTACTGTCATTTCCTGAACAGTTGTGCAATATCCCACATGTTTCTTTCATGTTTTCTACTAAGAATAATAAAAATATGACTCTTATGATTCCATCTAAATATGACTCTTAGAAAAACTCAATATTAAAAAAAAAACCAGTTGTTTTCTTGGCCAGGGTGTAACAAAGTTAAATATTCTATAAGTTAGATATTTACCTCTATAGCATTGGTTCTCCACGTGCCTAATTCCATGATCCTTTAATACAATTACTCATGTTGTGGTGATCCCCCACATATAAAATTATTTTCATTTCTACTTTATAAGTATAGTCTGGCTACTGCTATGCATTGAGTGACCCCTGTGAAAGACTTGCTTAATCCTCAAAGGGCCTGTGACCACAGGTTGAGAACAACTGCTCTATATTAACAAGATTGCACTTTTAAAGTGTTTTAATCCCTTAAAGCACACACTGTTTCATTAAATTAAGATCTATGATTAACAAAGCCTAAATATAAAGTACAAGATTCACTGTCCCTTTAATCGCTCATTAATTTAATCCTACTTTCCAGAAAAGTATTGAACAATTTCTGTTGTTGGCTCTTATGTTTCTCTGAATGTTATAGATCATGGTTGCTTTTGGTTTACTATCTTTAGATTTTTCTTCAGTTTTCATAACAAGTAGAGATTCTCTTCATATTTTCCATGAATTCTAACAATCAACCTTCACTCAAGAAAGTTGCATCACTACTGATTCTTTTTAAAATGATGTAATTCTATTTAAATTTGCTACATATTATATTCTTCTGTTTTTTATCTCTCAATGTTTTAATTGTTTGATCATTGGTTATATTGTGTTATTGATAACTATTCCTTAGTGTTCTAGACTTATGTCCTCCATTGATAAAGAATGTAGACACTAGCAAACAAGCATGGAAATAATATAGCTTCTTATACCTTCATAATCAAATTTTTGTGGTTAAATGCTATAAAGTTGGTTCAGACTCATAGCTACTATTGGAATCACTGCCCAGTCCTATGCCACCATCAAATTATTGCTTTGTTTGAACCTATTAATGTCACTATTGCATTACTTCAGCTTATTGAGTGTCATATTCTTCATATTGACAGTATTTCACGGAGCATACTGGTCTTTTTCAGAACTATCTATGTACATGAGAGTAAGTCTTTCCATTTCCACTTTTAAGAATCATGGTGGCTGTAATTCTTTCAAGAGGAATGTGCTCCTTACTAAACTTTCATAACTATTGGTGGTACTGTCACCAATGTGGTCATAGCTCACCACAAACCTACGCACAGCACAGTGAACCATAGACCCTGAAGTGTTCTCACAAGGGCTGCAGTTTTTTACTGTTGTAGCCATTGTGTCAGTCCAGCGCTTCAAGGGTCCTCCTCTTTTTCACTGCCCTCTACCAAGTTTTATGTCCTTTGCAGATGATGTTTCCTCCTGATAACGTGGCCCAAGTACAGGAAATGAAGCTTCCCCACTCTCATTTGTAAAGAGCATTCCGGCTGTACTTCTTTGCAAGATGCATCTGTTTACTCCTTTAGGATCCATGATACTTTCCCTATTCTTCCCCAGCTGTATACTTCCAATGTATTGATTCTTTGCCAGTCTTCCTTTCTCAGTGTCCAACTTTCATATACATGTGAGGTGAATGAAAATGCCATGGTTTGGGTCAGGCACACTTTAGTCATCAAAGTTATATCCTGGCTTATCAAAAATTAAAGAGCTCTTGTGCAGATGATTTTCCCAATGTAATATGTAGCTTCATTTGTTGACTGCTGCTTCCATGGCCATTGATTATGGATCCAAGTAATATAAAATCCTTCATAACTTTTATTTAATGTCTCTGTGTCTTCTGACTTTTAAATTATGTTATTCATATTTTTCTTGCTGACGCATTGATTTCCTATAGATTTTAAAGACTAGTGTTTGGTCTCATGTAACACTGCTACACACCTCCCCCAAGTCCTTGGGTTCTCTCTTTAAAATTGTGATGATTTCTTCTGTTGTACATAAGTGTCTTATTCTTAGAAAGTCCCGGTCATCTTTCAGTTTTATTCTGTGTACATTCTTTATTACCTTTGGCAGTATTTTTTTATGTATTAAGGATCACAAACTTTGGAAACAAAGAAAAAGAGAAGTAGTTGGAAATTATGGTATTGGTGATAAAAATTAAGCTAGAGAACACATGAAAGAATTTTTTGACTGAGCCCCAGTGGCATGGTGACTGAGCACCAGACTGCAGCCCACTGGGATGGTGGTTCAAATCCAGCAGCAGCTCCACAGGAGCAAAGGCTGGGCCTCCTACTCACACCACCAGAGGGAAGTGATGCCCTCCCCCCCCAAAAAAAAAAAACAAAAAAGAATTTTTCAAGACCAATAACCTCTTCATTGCAAATATCTTTTTCTTTCAAAGACACAGAGATGAATAGACAGAAGCAATTCCCATATCGAATATGCAGAAATCAAATCAACTATTTCAGTGTAAAGAGATGAGTCCACGATCAATAGCATCACCTAAAACATGACCAGGACCTAACTGTGGAACAGATATTCAATTGAGTACATGTAATAAGGGATAGTGTTGTAGATGTCAGATGTATGTTGGCTTAAAGCAGAGAATACAGGAAGGATGTTTATCTTTGTTGTATTGACCATGCAAAGAATCAGAGAGTGTAAATCCTAACTTTGTATAGCTTTGAGATGAATGGAAACGCCCTACCACTTCACTGTGCTCCTGCAGAACGTGTACCTGGTTCCGGAGATAGTAGTGTGAACATAATAAAGGATTACAGCATGGGTAAAACATAAGAAACATACGGTGTGTGTCAGTGTTTTGCATTTCACCATACTTGTTACATATATAAGATGAGAAAATAATCAGGAAACCTGAGTTATATAAAGAAAACACAGTATCTGGATTCCAGGGATGCTTAGCAAGACTCATGTGTGATAAGCAAATGCCACTGCCTTGCTTCCTGAAATCTGGAAGACATGAAGCAATTGCTGATGAAGATCAAGGACGACATCTTTAAATATAGATTATAACTCTAATGTGAATATAACACAAATCTTCACAACTGAACTCATGGATAGCATTTGTTGTGTGTGTAGACACACAGAAGATTGAAACTGTCGGGGATTTATTATAGCTTGAATTTATAATAAATGCTTTTAAACGCAGGAGTCAAAAAGTCTAATGATGCAAATAACTTCTTTAAAATGTTGAAAAGCTAGGATGTGACTTACATTGTGGACTAACATGCACTTGACCAAAGCGATGGCATGTGCAGTTAGTTCATATGCAGGTGAAAGTTAGGCATTTAATAAACAACTGAAGAATAATCAATACATTTGGATTATGATGATGGCAAAGAATATTGAAAGTATCACAGAACATTCAAAAGAACCCACAAATCTATCTTGGAAAAAGTACAGCCAGAATTCTCCCTAGAAACAAAAATAGCAAGATTTTGTCTCATATACTTTAGACACGTTATTAGGAGGAATCAGTCCCTGAAAAAGGACCTCATACCCGGTAAAGCAGAAATGTCTAATAAAGGGGAAGACCCGGACAAGAATGGAGAGAATGGCTGAAATCATGCACTTAAACATACAACAATTGTGAGAATGGCACAGGCAAGGTGGTGTTTCCCTGTGTTGTACATGGCGCCACTACAAGTCAGAACTAACTCAATGGCATCTAACAAAATTATCAGGGCCCTCCAGTTAGTCCCTATGTTCTCTTTGTGGTGTTAAGATTGACATCTGGACTTTTAAGCCATACTGAATCCATTTTGTATGTGGGCTTAGATCTGGGCTATGTTTCATTCTTCTGCTAATGGAAATTCAATTGAGGTGGATGCATACATTGATGGGTGATCTGTTCATTTCCAATCATCCTTCCAAGGTCAGGTTCTTCCCCTCTCTCTCCCTACAATTTTATTGGCATGTAATTCACAGGTCATACAATTCAATAGTTCAATTATATCACATTCAGGTTTAAAACATTTTCTTGATTCTTATATATATTAACATTAGCTCCCCTTCATCTCCTCCCCATCCCCCCTCACCCCACAACCTTCCCATCATACCACCAAGGAAACATTAATCTAGTTGATATCTTTATAGATTTCCTTTTTCAGAATTTCATATACAGAAAAACATTAACAAACAAACAAAAAGCTTTAAAATAACAAAGTAAAACAGATAATTAAACTCAACCAAAAAGAAAGATGAAGTTATTAAAAGCTAAAACTCGTGTAAATGGATCCAAAGGGAGATTAAATAATAGGACTCTAAATTTTCATCTGTGTCTTCACCAATCCACTTTCCAACATCTTCATTTTATCTAGGCAAAGTTAGAAGGAATTCACCAAGAGTTTATTCCATATGTATTTATCCACACTTTTGTTTCTTTAAGTAAAACAGTTTTAAAATGGGCTCTTTTGTCTACTCTGACTGTGTCACAGAGCTTAAAATTGGGAAGTACAAGGACTCCTACTTTATTCTTTTAGCTTTGCTAATCCTAGGTCCTCTCCACATAAAGTTGACAGTAATGTTTTTCCACTATTGAAAGGATGGCACAGAGATCTGGATTAGAGCTGCATTACTATTAGGATGGAACTTCATTCAAGTTATATGTCTTTTTTGGGGTTATTGTAGTAGTTCTTTGCTGCTTGCTTTGTAACAGTTTTTGTTTTGATGGTTTGATTTATTCCTAAATAGTCTATCTTTGGGTTGGCTGTTATAAATGGCATTGTTTTATTGACTTCCTTTTTAGGCTATTCTCTGTTAGAATACAGGGATCCAGTTATTTGCTGATATTGCATCTATCATTACTGCCAAATCTTTCCATGATTTCCAATAGTTTCATCATGTTTGTGGTTTTCTATGTATAGAGCAATATCCCACGTATAGATTCATATTATCTGTCAATACACTTTACATCTTTTTTGCTAATTTGGGTGTGTTTAATTTCGTTCATCCCCTGAAAGCTCTGCATCTGATTTCCTGCACGATATTGAGTAAGATAAAGGATATCCTTGACTACCTCCCAGGAACCTCGGTGGCATAGCAGTGAAACGTTGGGTGCTGATAAGCAGTCGCAATCTCAGAAACTCACAGGGGTACTTCCACCCTGTGGTGCGGGGTCACCATGAGGCTTCTGCTTGATGACAGTGACTTCGGGCTTTGGGTATTGTGCAGTTATCATTAGCGTAAGGCATGCATCATAGGTACATTTTTAGTACCAACCTGACCAATAGGAATGTGGAATTAATAAGGTCACAATTTGACTGGAGGGCGGCAAGGCCCGCCCCCCTCTCTCTTTGCTCTCTGCTAACTGGACAGGCGTGTGACTACTTTAGCTCGTTCTCTGCTCCAACTCGTGAGCTACTTCACCTGTGTGGCAGCCAACCCATGGATCAAGTAGCTGAAGCGTGACGTTCCTTGGAGCCGTGTTTTACCCCACTGCTGGTGTGTGCATATCTTGCGGTGGAGGCTGGTGGATTCTGACATTTTGCATTGCTGGAGTTCAATAGCCCATCAAGATGTGTTTCACTAAGTTTCAGAGTGACTGCTAATTGTTAGTGACCGGGTCTGCTGTTTACTGCCTGTGGTCAGATTGTGCCTGCACTGTCCAAGGGAAGACTCAGCTGTCTGTTTCCTTGACACCTTAGTTCCAGCATCCTTGATGAGTTGAATGGATCCTTCGGAACTACTGTGTGGGCTAAATAGTTGTTATACTCCTTTGTGACACACACACACACACACACACACACTCACACAAGGGGTTTGATTTTATTTTTCTAGAAAATCCTGCCAAACACAGAATGCTTTCACTTTCTCCCCACTGAGTCAGATGTTTGCTTCTGGCTTGGTGTTCTTTATGCTGACAAATTTATTTTATTTATTTTTGACATATTTATTTATTTTCCTATATTTCTGAATATTTTTACAGGGTTGAATGTTGAATTTTTGTCTAGTGCATTTTCTGAATCAATTGGTATGATTATTTAGTTCTTGCCCTTTGTTGTATACATATATATGTGTATATATATATATATATATATATATATATTTGAAGTATTGATTTTTTTCTAATATTGAACTGTCCTTAAATATCTGGGTTGAATCTCTCTTGAACATGTTTATTTTGTGTTTTAGCTTTTTATATCTTGCTGAATTCTACTGGCTATGATATTGAAGAATTTTGCATCAATGTTCATAAGGGATATATTTTCTCATAATTTTCCATTCTCATTATTTTGGATTCATATAATGAATATGGACATTTGATGTTTTTATATCATTACATGTACAAGAATTTTTCATGTAAAATTGATGTCATATTACACTAAAAGTGTGTAAACATGACCTCTCAAGACTGTCTACTCCTGGACCTTATTTTCATTGTGAATATTTTGTGGGCTTCACTGCCCTCTAGTGGGAGTGGGAGGCCCAGCCTTGCTCTTGGAAAGCTGCTGCTGGATTTGAACTGCCAAGCCAGTCGGCCGCAGTCCCGCACTCAACCACTACGCCACTAGGGCTCAGTCCTTGCAAAATTTTTAATGACCCAATCTATTTTCTCTTCAGTATTTAATTTTTTTAGGTTTTCTACATTACTCTGATAATTTAGGATAAGAATGTGTGGTATTCTGCTCTACTGAGGAAGAAAAATTACATTAAAAAAGCAGCATGCAAGGAAAATGTACCATATGGACTTTGTTATTCCCTTCCACGTGTGAAAGTGTAAGTCTATACCCCATCAGAGTGTAAGGGCTCCTGGGGAATTATTTTGACTCAGTCCACATTCTAATTTTTTGGAGGAAGAGGTGGGGTGACAGATTCATTCACTCTGTCTCATCTCCTATCTGTGCACACAGATCTAAGCATGTGGATATTTCAAGTGTGTTTTCATCTGTCCATTTCAACATTTTCATCTGATAGTCCAGGCACTTGGTTTCTCTTTCCTATGTAGAGTGAGTCTACACGCCTTCTGACTATGGTGGTTATCTTAACCTAGAAGATTTGCTTCTTGAATTTGCAGTTTTGATTACTTAACATATATCATTCCCTTACCTTTCTTAGTTTAGAACAAAGAAAGTCAAGAAAGAGAGAGAGGTGGGGGGGATGTAAGGCAGACTAACCGTGGTCACATTTAGAACTGTTTACGAGCATGGCTTTGCTGTTTTAGTGGAGTGAGCAAATAGCAATGAATTTTGGAATTAAGTACCCTTATTCAGCCTTTAATGTTCCTTAGTATCACAAAGATTTTTTTTTGTATCACAAAGATTTAAAAGTTCAACCCAAACTAAAAGATTAGTCATTCAAACCAATTCAAAGGGGAAAAATATCATTTTAGACTATTATTTTATCCTCTCATCCTCCCACTAATTCTTATATAAATGAATTAAGCTTCTAAATGGAAGTTTAATATGAAATCATGCCTCTTTACCTTTACCTCATTCTGTGCAGCTGTGGTAGGTTTTGGCTTTGTCTTCTCAGGTTGCAGAGCCCCTCTCAAGTTCATCAACTACTCGAACTACTCCATCGTCTATCAACATTGACCCATGATCCGTCAGCACATCCTTCAGGAGGACTCCGAAACACAGCCATCCTCTAGCACTGAGAGCACACAGTCTGTGGCGCCCAAGGTGGCATATTGACAGGAGCAGAAAACTGCCTCTTCTATCTGCTGAGACACTGGTGGATTCAAATGATGACCTTGTTGACAGCCACCCAGCAAGTAGCTCAGTATTCCACCCAAGAGGTCTTTGAAGAGAGAGAGAGTGTTTCCCATCTAGAAGCTCACAGACTTGAACGCTCTATGGGACAATCATACTCTGCACATGGGATTTGTCATGATACAAAATCAAGGGTATAGTGACTAGATTGATTATTTATTTTATTTCCCATTTAGTTTGTGCTTCAAAGCCACATCTAATCAGAACCATCGTTAAACAGCTCTGGAAACACTGGAAATACACCATAGCTGAAACCACCTGGAGTCTAGGGGGTGGGAGGTGGGGACAAAAGAGGCATCTTTTAAACATTAAGCTACCAATTAAATAGTTCATTTAGAGAAGCAGCGGAAGGATGAGAGGCAACTGGCATTTCTAAAGTGATACAACTTTCACATGAAATAAAATGCTTCAAAAAGAATTAATTTCTTTGAAAAGTTTTTATGATACGTGTCTTACATGTATGAGAAAATATTTTAGTCATGTACTTCCACCATCAGCACCATCATAGGAATCTTCTATTTTTGTGTGTATTTTTCTTGGCATTCTCCACTCTTTTTGACAATATGGTCTGATTGAACTCACTTCCATTTCTAACTTTTTTTTTCTCAGCTTTTGGAACATCTCTTGAGTTTAGTCAAGTTTGTCAATTACCTCAAATACATCGTCAGCCTTTACCAGCATCAGCTCATCAGCATCATATTCATTGTCTTCTTTTCCATATTCAGTTTTCTGATTTTCATAAAACTCATGTGCTGAAATTATGGTCAACTATATTACTTTAATACTATTTTATGACATCAGGAAAAAAACATTTTACAAATGTGTGATTTACCTCACCATCTAGAAGTCGATGCTACAAATACTAGGGAGGGTATGATTTTAAACACCTGAATTATGTTACTTTACATAATAAGTAAATAATTTTATACAATTCTAATATGCAAGCAGTCCTTGACTTATGATGGTTCCATTTTGATGAATCATTTGTAGGTTAATTCTGAAAAAAAATGAATAACTCATTTTTATTAGTTTACATTTTGATACCCTTAGATTATAAGTAATCTAATTTTCATTTATCTTTGTGTATAGATAATGAAAGAATTGCAAATTAATTTGCTGGTTCATTTTAATACATATGCAGAAATATGCAAACCATGCAAAGGTACACCAAAGATCAACAAGTGTTGTTCAAGATTGATATTTTGTCAGCTGAGATAATACCTCCACTTGTAAAATATTTTGAATCATCTGCACTATACTTGGTACTAGGAATGGAGCTTCTACTAAGGAAGTTAGTATAAATTATTGGTAATGTTCTTTAATTTCATCTTTATATGTTTCACAATAGTATTGCTTCGTGAATCTACCCATTTACTTAGACAAGACTTATTTAGTTCAGAAAAAGCTTTCACCATAAAATTTTGATCATTCACTTCTTCCTCTTCATCATGATTTCTCTTTCCTTTTCAAATCTAACAAGTGCCATCTATCAATTCTTCCTTTTTAAATGATCTAATAGGTATTACACATCTATTTTATACCAGTGACTAAAGTTCTAAATACAATACACTTGCTATAAGATTGTTTCCCCCTGTGATATGTCCCATCATATTATCTTGAACAAATACTTGGAAAGTGTTCATATCCCTCAGTAATTTCCCCCCACTATCCTCCTTCATTTGCCCTTTATTTCTTCTCAGGAATTTATAGTGTTTTAAATACACTGATGGTCATTGACGTGGTTCACCAGAAGTGAAGTGTCATGTAACTCTGGAAATACATGATAGCCAAAGGATCCGTGGTGGTGTGGCACATTAGCATGATTTGGTTGCTAGCTGAAAGTTTGCCAATTCAAACCCACCAGCCACTCCGAGGGAGAGAGAGGTGGCATTCTGCTTCCATTCCTATGACAGTCTAGAAATCCTATAGGGTAATTTTCCTCAGTGTAAATAGATTTCTCAACACTGGGTGTGATTTGAATTTTGTGTATACATGAAGAAGAGGTATATCATACTTTGCATTAGAATACATACTCTACCTTCAGCTAATATTTATTATCAATTTGAATACCTCTTCACTCATTTAGCTCTTCTATTTACACATCTTAGATTCTGCCACTTGTCATTATAACATCAACCCAATATATGCTTGCAATACCTTTACCCTTCAACATCATCTTACTTCCCTTGCCAAACTGCAGTCTAGTTAAAGCAAACTTCTGCCTGCTCTCTGACCATGGTGTACAACAGAAAGTTGTATAATGGTGAAAGTATATCCATATTGAATTGTCTTCTTTTAAATATTTGATCATGATTCTCAGGTGACAGGGCAGCCCTTTATGGCAATGGCATTAGACTTATGTTGTCTCGTCATGTGCTCTCAGGACCACTTTTTACTTCTTAGTTACCCGAAGAATAGTATGTTCTCCCTTGTGAACTTCTAAGTTATAAATATCCCTGCATCTTTGTCTACATTCTCTGCCATCAAATTTCTATACAACAAAAGCAAACCTACTGTTGCTACTATGCATTATCAAAATTCATAGGCCCCCTAATTATCACTTCTAACTTGTTCAGGAAATTTACCAGTAAAATCATCACTTTATTTTCCAAACTCATGTTTTTCCCACATACTGGCTTTTTCTTTTTAGCATAGAATCATGTGATTTTATTTACACACGAATTGTTTTTAAATCCTGTCTAGCGTAGCACATTGTCCTTAACCCACTCGTTATTTTCTTAACAACATTTGTATAATAACCTGTCTGTGGTCTTTTCTGAATTCTTAACTCAGGTTCTCCTGCCCACTCATGAAACAAAATTTTCATAGCAACATATGGAAAACCTAGAGAAAAATGGAAATTAGATCACTTCATTGTGTTTCTGCAGAGCTTGTACATGTACCAACCAGGAAATGTACAAACAGAACAAGGGACATTACATAGTTTAAAATGAGGAAAGATGTGGGACAATATTGTATCCTCTCCCTACACTTATTCAGTATAAAGAATGAGCAAATCAATAGAGAAACTGATTTATAGGTAGAAGAATGAGGCATTAGGATTGCAGGAAGGCTTGTTAATAACCTGAGATATGCAGAATACACAATCTTGCTTGCCGAAAGTGAGAAGTTGAAGCACTATCTGAGGACTATCCAGAATTTAAGTCTTTGGCACAAATCCATGTCAAGAAGACTAAAATCACTTATTGACATATAACATCATGATCAGTGAAGAAAAGGTGGAAATTGTCAAGGAGTTAGTCTTTCTGGGCTATATCAATGCTCGTGGAAGGAGCGTTTAAAAGATGGGTGGCATTAGGCAAATTTGCTGCAAAAGACCTTTTTAGAGTATTGAGGAGCTGGAATATGAAGGCTAAGGTGCACCTGACCCAAGCCATGGCATTTTCAAATGCCTCAGATACATATGAAAGTTGGACATTGAAAAAAAAGAAGGCAGTAAAAGAATCAGTGTGTTTGAATTGTACTGGAGAAAAATATTGAAATATCATGAACTGCTAAGGGGACAACCAAATTAGTCTTAGAATGAGTATGGTCAGAGTGCTATTTGGGGGGCAAGGATGATAGGACTGCATCCTACGGGATTTAGGCACATTTTCAGGAAAGACCAGTCCTTGGAAAAGGACATCATGCTTGGTAAAATAGGAAATGAAAAATAAGTCTCCCAAGGAGATGGGTTAACACGATGGCTATAACAATGGGTTATAAGGCATAAGAACCATAGTGCAGGTGATGTAAGACCAGGCAGTGTTTTGTTGTGTTATACCAATGTGATTCCATCTAAAAAGAACAGCAGCCTTTTCAATGCATTATAAAGAAGGACAGACCATGGCTTGTCAAAGCATGAGGTTGGATCAAGAGAGGACATAGAATGGCACAATAGGGTGGGTCCTTGTGACCCTAACCTCACCATGGATGCTACTAAACATAGATTGCCTTCCAAGTTAAGGTATTTTCAGTGACTTTTTATGGATGTGAAAGCTGTACTATGAGTAAAGACGATTGTAGCATAATTGATGCATTTCATTTATGGTACTAGATTTAAGCATTGGATATATGGGACGAAAGAAGACTACTGAAAATATTATGAAGTGCCAAGAGAATGAACAAATCCATTTCAGAGGATGTATATCCAGAATGCTTCTTAGAAGAAAAGATGACAAGACTTTGTCCTGCATGCTATAGATACTTGACAGAAGAGATCTGTTTCCAGGTCATTGAAAGTGAGGAAGATGCTCAATGAGATGACTGACACAGATATTGAAACAAAGTGCTGAATCATAGCAATGCTTGAGTGAGGTGATGCAGATCTGGGTACAGTGTTTCCTTCTGATACACTTATCTATGTACTAAATGTTAAGTCCATACTGACATGATAGCACCAAATCTAAGAAAATAGCTTCATTATGGACATTCAATCTACTGGAACAACATGTCAGTATCCCCTTCCTCTATTTATGTCAAAATTAAAATAGGTATAAACATCTATAAAATATTTATAGAACACTTTATAAATATTCTATGTTTGGTAGCATACATGGTGAGGTTGGGGTCACCAGGACCCACCCATATGGAAAATTCTTATGTTTATAAATACACTAATATATAATTATTCATAATTGTAATAATATTTTAAACAACCATTAATGTATATGGATGATACAAAGTGAATGTTATAATGCCTATTTAAAAGATGATGTTATAAATTATTCTCTTATGATTGAATTTTTCTATATTATCCACAGTTATTTAAATGGATGAATAACATTTTACTAAAGAGAAAAAAATACAGTGCAGTGTGTAGGTAAAAATTTTACCTAGCCACACAAAGGTTTAATTTTCTAAATCTTCTATAAAAATCAATTTAGCCTAGCTAATCAATTCTTTTTATCAGCTGGATATATTGTCAATTAACCAAACTCATACATATTTCCATGATTATCAATATTTCTGGCCACTGTTATTCCTTTGCCACTTAAACTTTCTATATGCAGTATATATTTCATAAAGGAACTTGAATATGTGATTATTTTATTTTTGAAATACCATTATAGACATAGGCATATAGAATAGCTCACCACTAACTAGTTATGACTTTCTATTTTATCTTTTAAATTTTTTTAGTTATGTCTAAAAATATAACTATTTTTGTCTAGTTAATAAATCAGCCCCAGCATACTCTGAAACATATGGGTATACATCATTGACATATTAAAAGTAATATACCTAGCTGAAATGAGTTGTATCAGATGTTTTCAAACTTTCTTCATCCCTGGAACTACTAGCTCAATTAGTTTTTATTAGTCCATTTTAAGCCAAAAGAAATATCATATTTTCTATGTATTTATTAAATATTTTCAATCAGTAGGTAATTAGATCATGAATATATAAGTAAGTTTTGAAAATATGCTACTTATTAAAATGATAGGAATGTTGTTTCACTATTATATTGCAATTACTTACTAAATGAGCATCCTTGGATGCTACACTATTTTTAAATATTATAATAAAATAAGATACCATTACTTTTTTATTCTCTACCACACTGTTTTTCTTATAGCAATCTGTTTTGATTATACCCATGGATAAAACCACAGTTTTATAAAGATATGGTATACTTGAAAGAAAGAACATGGAATCTCCTGTTGAGATGGAACTGTCTTCAACTAGTACTTTTTACTGTTCCAAGAGATATTCTGTACCTTTGCCTTGGTCACCCATATTTTAAAATTTTCCCCAGAAATTGACTAAATTCTCTATTGTGCTGTGGGTTATCTCAACACATTATTGAGGAATTGTTGACTTGGACAATATATTATAAAGTATCCAGGGGGGAAAAATCACTTCTTTTGAAATATACTTAGAGTCAAATACATGAATAAATACATTTTCTGAAATGCATATAAAGTCCAGAGCCAAGCAAAGCCCTAATTAGCATCTAATTCTCTAAATTAGTTCCATAGTTTAAGTCACTAAGACCCAAAAACACTTATCAAAGAAAATGGACAGACAAATCAATACAATCTCCCTGTTCTATCATTTTTGTCATTTCTCCTCACTGACCAGCCTTGTCCCTGAGTGCTGAGGACCATGGTATATGGTGGGGGTTCCTGACCTAATCTTGACTAAAGAAAGATCCCATTTGCTCAAAAAATGTCTGCATAAACTATTTTTAAAAATCCGAGCAGCAGCTACATAGCAATCTATATTGTCACATCCTGGTTTCTTTGAAAAGTGAGTTGCTATGATCGAACAAGACATACAGCCAAGACTTTGACTTTCTTACTAAGATGAATGAAAATTAATCTCCATTGGCGCTTAAAACCAGCTTTTCAGACTTATATCTCTTATGAAAGGCTTGTCAGAGGATTGTCAAACTCATTGTCATCAAGTCAATTTTAACCCATCGTTAGATTCTGTACCCCAAATAATTGGCCACTATGCAGTCGTTTCATGGATAGTGACTAAGCTACCAGGGATCCTTCAGATAAGAGTATCCTGGTCTGTATTTTTTTTGTAACTCCAATTCAGAATATTCTATGGAAACCAAGTAGTGAGTCATGAAGAAAATGCACCACTAATTCACCTTATATTTCTATCAAACTCCATGCATTATTTTATAGATAGTACAGTCATGAGTGGGGCTGCCAACTGCAACATCAGCAGTTCAAAACCACTACACACTCCTCAACATTCTATCCCCCTCAACAGTCACAATCTTAGACACCCACCGGGTTGAACCTATCCTCTATGGTTCCTGCTCGATGGCACTTAGTTTTGAGAGTTTCTCAATTATTCAATCTCATGTAATTAGCATCTTATTCATTTACATATATTATTAGAGTGCTGGGAGTTCAATGCACTATAAAATATTATTCTTGTTAGTTTGAAAACTAGTAGAACAGGCAGAAACAATTAGTTCTAATGAAATATGAAGAATTGTATCAGATACTAAATTTTAATATTAAGACGATGAGCAGTGCTTTTATGGAGTTCAGAGAAATGTTTGGAAATGAAAAGATAATTAAACCAAAGGAGAAAAGAAATATACCTACAAAGAAAATGGAACAATAATTTTATACAGAAAGATAGCAATCATAAGTTTAGTAAGGATATACAAGTTAAGGATATTTCCAAGAGAGATTACATAGTGATATGTATTGGAATTCAAGAATGAAAAAAAATGATAAAAAATAATTTAGAATTCTATGAATGAGTGAACTGAGGTTCAGAAGGGTTAAGTATCATCTAGAAGTTGTTCAGCATCTCAGAGTGTTGTGGGGTGCCAATGAGTCCAGTGAGTGGTGATTGGACAGAATATGGTTCCCCAAAGGGTTTTCTAAGCTGTGATTGTTAAAGCGTTGTGGTGGCATTGAGCCGTTAGCACGAGATTGGTGCTTCCAGCCCACTAACTACCCCAAAGGAGAATGGTGAGGCTTTAACAATTAAACATGCTGAACCCACGAGGATTTACAGTTTCCAACGCACTGTGTAAGATTGTAATAGATCGGAACTGACTCAAAGACGGTGTTTTTTCTGTCTTGTTTTAGTCCATATGGCATCATCTTTTATTTTTTTCCCCACGGAGATGCTCACGCTGTCTGACCCAAACCCTTTGAGTTAGCAGTTTGAGGCTTCTCTCAAGAAAGCCCTTGAAATGGCACATATTTCTGGGTCTTTTTCTAGAGTCATTATTGAGTTTGCGTTGAATAATGTGTTTGGGTAGTGTCTTATTTATAAGAATTGACTGCATTTGAACTCCAATGATTATTTTTCCCAGGAATTTATTTAATTTTTACATGTTAAATTAAAATATTAAAAAATTGGATGATGTAAATCTTGAGGTCCCTATTAAAATTACATGATAGGATGCTTTTTTTATACAGATTTATAAAATAATTAAAAAATAAGATCTGTTCAATTTAAAATTCATTAAACTGAACCACTTGACATTTTCACAATAATATTTTAATTGTCTCTTGGCACTTCCTTAAGGCAGTGCTAGTACATTCTAATAACCACCAGAATAGAAAACTGACATAACTAGAGAAGATGTTGTAATAATGAAAATCTTTGTGGGCAAAATATTGAATTATTCAGGATATCTCTGAAACAAAAATAATTGGCCAATGTTCAATCATTTCAAGTGACAACATATTAACCTTTTGTACCAAAGAAGTCCAAGCTGCATTGATGGCATCAGGCATAGCATGGTGCCAGGAATTAACAAAATACCAATCTGTTGAATATGTAGCTCTTCCCTAAATTTCTTTGTATAGACAAGCAAATGCTTCTAGCCCTTCACCAGCATGTTCAATAGACTGGAAGAGATTCATGGTCACGTGCATTCCAAACAGAGGTAAGACAACCGAATGAATATAGTCTCAAGCAACAACATTTTACTGAAGGTAACTCAAAGCAATTGCAGCATGCCATCAATAGGGAGCTGTTAGAAAGTCAAGCAAGAGTCTGAAGATGACGTGTCACAAAGGGTATCATTGATGAGGTCAAGTCTTAGCTAAAAACAGAACATTCCCCAAAAGACATTTACTTGTGCTCTATTGACTATGGTAAAGCAACTGACTTGGGTAGACCCTATAAACCTATGGGCTACAGTGTAAAGAATGGAAATTCTCAGGACACTTCATTGTGCTGATAAGGAACCTGTATGTAGACCAAATTGCTCCCCTTCACTGTGGCTGCGTCAATCCCAACTCATAGAGACCCTCCAAGACAGACTAGAAATGCCTCTGGGTTTCTGAGACTCTAAATGTTTTCTGGAGAAGAAAGCCTCAACACGCCCACTAGAGTGCATAGCTCTTTTGAACTTCTGAGTCCTCTATGCCACCAGGATTTCTGTAGACAGACATGCAGGTATTTAAGTAGAGTAAGAAGCTGTTGTGTACTTTAAAATCAGGAAAAAGGGGTGTCTGGGCTGTATATTTTCACCATATTTATTCAATGTATATTATGAGAACATAATCTGAAAACCAGACTATATAAAGAATATGGAATCAGGATTGTAAGAAAACTCTTTAACAACTTGTGAAATGTGAATGATGCAATTTTGCTTTGAGAAAGATGGAGAGACTTGAAGTCCTAATTGATGACATCAAAGACTTCAGTCTTTAATATTGATTGCTATTCAGTTAAAAAAACACCCACATCTTCACAACCGGACCAATTCACAGCATGATAAATGAAAAAAATATTGAAGTTTTGAATGATTCATTTTCTTTTGATCCACAATCAACAGTCAATGGAAGCAGAGGTCAAGAATACAAAGGATTCACTACATTGTGCGTTATACAGTGGGATGATATTCTGAATATTAAAGCATACCAAGCTATGGTATTTTCATTCGCCTCATATGCACAAGAATGCTGCGCACCAAATAAAAAACACCAGGAAAGAATCGATGCATCTGGTCTACGGTGTTTGCAAAAAGTTTAATTATGCCATGGACTGCCATAAGAATGAAAATATCCCCCTTAGAAGAAGCCTCGCCAATATGTTTCTGGAAGCCAGAATGATGAGCTATTGATTCATGCACTCTGGATGTGTTATCAGGAGGAACTAGTACCTGGAAAAGGCCATCATGCTTGGTGAGGCATAAGGGCAGCCAGAATGAGGAACATCATCAAAGAAATGAACTGCTACCATGGGCACAACAATGGGTTTAAGCGTGACAATAATGGTGAGAATGGATTACAACTGGGCAAGGTTTTTTTCTGTTCTCCATAGCATGAGTTGGAACAATCTACAGGGCACCATTTAATAGTCACAATGATGACAGAAAATTGCTTTTTAGGTTTGTAGATTTATAGTATATCCATTTTAGTGACTGCAAAGAACTTGTGACTATGCTCAATCTAGAGTTACTAATGTTATACCCAAGTTCAAGTGGAAACTGCAATTGGATAAAACTCAGCACTCACTGCCATTCAGTCAACGTGACCTCATATTACAGAAGTGTTCCTGTGTGTTTCTGAGATTGTAACAATTTATGGGAGGAGAAAATCCTGTCTTTTTCACTGAGAAGCTAGTGGTTTAGAACAGTTGATGTTGCAGATAGTAGCCCCACACATAACCACTATGCCACAGGGCACCTAGAGAAGTTAAATATCCAGTGTATCAAAATGCAAAGCTGCAAAATACTTTCTTTCAGGATTAAGCATATATGTTATGTACTAGTTGTATATAGAGAACCTGATGTCATGAATACACTACAGTAGTACTAACATAATGCTTTAAATTTTATTTCAAGCTATCGAAGGATTCCTAACTTCATTGGCTTTTGCACTGCCTGTAATCATGGTGACCTGCCCTTGTAGCTCTTGGGTGGTACAAATGATTAATGTGCTCAACTGCTAACCAACATGTGGGAGGAAGGTTGACCTAAAGCTTGACGCACATCACAATAAAGATGATAGTTATTTTTGAAAAATAGGTCTCTGAAGATGATATTGACTAGAGATCTCTGATACATGTGGGGTCACAATGGATTAGTGCTGACTTGTTAGGAACTGAATAATACGTTTGACAACTAATTAACTTTTTGTACAAGAAAAAAGGTTCCTAACACAGCCTAGCTGGCACTGTCAGGTAACCACTGGACAGCTAAATGTGAGGTTGGTGGTTCAAGCACCAATTGTTCATTAATTGATGGAGCTCTTGCCTGCTCCTCTAAAGGTCTACAGAACCTTAAAAACTCTATACAGAGTTGCTGGAAGACATGGAATGAATTGGTACACAACAGAAATGAAAAAAAAATTCAGTTTATTTCCTGGAAGTAGCCCTGCTTTTCAAAATAGTATAGTGGAAGCAGAGTAGTTTGCTTGGAATGAAAGTAGTTTGTTTATGAATTAGTTTCTGGAACAGTGAATAAGGTGAGAAGATTTCATTCTTGTTCAGTTTTATAAACTTTCTGGGCTTCAGGCAATGGGTGACCTAGTTGGCCAGAGCAAAGGCTGTAGAATACTGTAAGAAACCCAAGGGCAGAGGGAGGAGCTCTCCAAAGAAGCAGGTTTCTGTGAGGAATTCCCCAAGACACCTAGATACATAAATTAATTTTGTATCTGTGACAATAGTTTCTCTTCCATCCTGACATTTTAGACTGAGAATTCACATTTGT